>JAGFZM010005581.1:30666-48166 GCA_017657215.1 Limnothrissa miodon | reverse complement strand
TCTCAACCCATCTATCCCTCGCTCCCGCTCCCTCCCTCCATTACCACGGTGATGGATAGCTGGAAGAGGGAATCCATTGATCTGGTCTCAGAGGAAGCAGATGCTGAGCACCGTCAGAAAGAGAGCAGCTGCAGGCAGAGAACAAATACACACACACACACACACACAACATACATATGCACACATACACACACTCACACACACACACACACACACACACACACACACACACACACACAAGCCCACCTTCACACACACACATAAACACAAACTATATGATACACAAACGCCGACACACACACACACCTTCACACAGGCACAAACACACAATGACGCGCACACGCAGATACACATTCCCATAAATACACGCCAACCTGTGCATAACTATTAATCCACTCATGCACACAGTGCCATATAAATATTCTTCAGCCTGCAAAGAGGCACACTGCTGTGATATCTCTCACACACAGGCCAACACACTGGGACTCTAGAGCAAAATTAAAGGACTCACACATAAGTGTATAAGTACAAAAGGGCCCCCCACACACAAAAACACACACACACATACGCACGCACACACACACACACACACACACACACACACACACACACACACACACCTTTGTGACATGATCTTAAAAGCATCAGGCAGGTAGCACTGCACATTCTCCATCTGGAAGGGGTCGGCATCGCAGATCTTGTCGTCGGTGCGGCCGTAGTTGGCCGTCTCGATCATTATGACGTCACTTCCGGGACAGCGGAGCTCGATGGGGTAGCCCTCGCAGGCCAGCTCCCGTCGCATCAGGCCAAAGGGCATCATGGAGCGACTCAAGGCTGCAGGGACGAGGCAGAGAAAAAGAAAAGAGAGAAAGAAAAAGAAACAGAGAGAAAGAGGGTTCAGAAGCAGATTAGCGCTAACATAATAGAGTACTATTAATACCTATGAATAGAGCTGTGTTCTAGCTCTGTAGGGTACAATATATTTATATAGCACATTTCAACACAGTTACTACTGATAAAAGTGCTGTACAACAATATACAATGGTAATAAAAAGGAAAATAGTGAGCAATTAAAATAATAACAAACACAGCGCTGTGCCGTAATATACATAAATACATAATATGAGTGATGCAGTTTTCTTATTCATGCAGACTGTTTGATGTGTCATAAATACAGCACAGACAGACACTCCATGTCCTCTCTACTAGACAACAAGAGCACAGACCAGTGAGGATAAAGAGATATATTTTCCAAATCTATATTTTCCATAGATCCAACTGGCACACAC
Source organism: Limnothrissa miodon (assembly GCA_017657215.1). Classification (NCBI taxonomy): domain Eukaryota; kingdom Metazoa; phylum Chordata; class Actinopteri; order Clupeiformes; family Clupeidae; genus Limnothrissa; species Limnothrissa miodon. Next base: position 46,877 of record JAGFZM010005581.1, on the reverse strand, counting down.
CAGGAAAAAAAATAACACATATGCATTAGGTGACATTTTCCTTTCATCTTTTACTCAAGTATGTCATTATTGGAGCCATAGAGGCAACAAAAGCTATATGTTGCAGCCCTGATAGTCATAGATACTCATAGTGCAAGAGCAGACAAATGTCAAACGGCTACTGAGATCATCGCTGTCAGACAAAACTGCCCTTTTGCTACTAGCATTCGTGTCTGCAAAAAAGAACTAAAACAGAGAACCTCAATGACACAAAGAAATTGTCACCGGTCAAGACCCTATGGCTCATATATGGGGTGACTCACAGTTGAGTACACACAGAGGTATACTGCCATATTTAGTGTGTCGGAGATCACAACTGGGTACAAAGACAGACCTATACAGTGATATTTAGTATGGAGTTGAGTACACACGCACAGTTGAGTACACACACACAGACCTATACTGTCATCCTGTAGATTACAGCTGACTACAGCACACACATCATTCTGTATTTAGTATGGAGTAGATCACAGCTGAGTACACACACACAGACCTATATTGTGATCCTGTATTTAGTATGGAGTAGATCACAGTTGAGTACACACACACAGACCTATACTGTCATCATGTATTTAGAGTGGAGTAAATCACAGCTGAGGCCTATGTTAAGCATTCTCTGGTCGTGGGAGAGAAGGGAGCGAGAGCTGGAACTGGCACCTGGCCCTGCCGTTGCACTGAGCAGGATGTTTACCCTTTTTCCGCCAGGCAAACTGTGAGAGTTACTCACACTGTGTGCTAGTTAGTATCTTCCCACGCGTGGCGTCACACCTCCGCACGTCTCCTCATGACGCACGCGACGCAGCGCAACACGACACAACAGGCAACACAACGCGGGCGGTCCTCCCGGCAGCTCGTCTGCTGCTCAGAGATCTTTGCCTCACGGCTCCCCCAGCGGTCTCACTACACACCTTCACCTTAGCGCCCTCACCTTCAAGGAACAAAAGGTTGAAGCTGTGTGTGTGTGTGTGTGTGTGTGTGTGTGTGTGTGTGTGTGTAATGAAGTGAAGCTGAGACAAGGGTCTGCGGTGAGGAAGGTGGTGCAGGCAGCAGTGTCACCACACCTCCTCATCCCTCTCTCCCTCCCTCCATCTCGCCATCCCAGGTCAAGCCCTCTCCACATGGCGGCTGGCATTTGCTCTCGCCCACTCAGCCCTCTATTCAGGGCTGTGCTGGAGAGAGCAGTGGGCACGGGTGTGTGGGGCACGCGGGGGTCAATGGGAAGCAAGCTGCCGGGAGAGGGTTGGGGAATGGGGCGTGTGGGGTAAGCAGGGGCCTGTGGATTGCAGTGGAAGCAGAGAGAGAGAGCAGTGAGTGGGGAGTGGGGAGGGGAGAGGATGGGATGCGAGGTGGGTGGGTGTTTGATGGGGCTGGTGTGAGAGGTGGATGTAGAAGGGTGGAGAGCGGATGCTGTGGATGGAGGGCTGGAGAGGCATGGGTGGGGTGAGGCGGTGGGGTTAATCGGGGGCTGCCTGTCTGAGAGGGTCTGAGAGAGAGAGTGGCGTCCGAGTGCTGCCCCGGCTCACTCCACTCAACTCGCTTTGCGCCCGCTGCGGAAGAGTTTGCACTGCCAAGCCAGCGCTTTTTTTCCCGCACAAAATGGCCGCCACCCTTGCACACGCAGTTGGCACTGCATGCCAACATAGGCACTGAAAATGGGATTTCACAGTACCGGCAACTCATGACTCATCCAGACTCTTTCTGTGCTGGATATAAAGGCAGCGGATTTAGCCCGCTGCTCAAATACATTTCCTTTGCTTTAGGTGCCCTTTTACACACACACCAGTAGATACGCGTGTACGTATAAAACTTAAGTGTCCCATTTCAAGCACTACCACCACCACCGCAGCTATTACTGCCAACCGAACTCACTTCTGTTGGCTCCATCTGAACTTGGCTGTTTCCTGTAGTAAAGTGTAAGCACCGTACAGCCCCCAACCGATGAACCCATCCAGAGCATTAAAGCCCGACAGCCTTGATGAATAGGGCTGTCCATTGTACCAAAGGCCCACGAGCGCTCATCAATCGGGCTGTTACATGACACTCAACAGCGTTGTCCGCTGCATTAAATCAGACGTCCCTTGATTACCCCTCTCGTGGGAGGAGGACCGAGTGAGAAGGGCCGGCATTACGGCGAGAACTACAGCTGATCAACGTCATTACATGAGTGGTGGTGGAGATCACAGCGGAACGTGGCTAATGGTCGGGCTTGTTTCTCCATGGGGTTGGGAGAACCTGGTGGTCAGATAGCTCATCAGGTGCAATATACAGAAGTATTAGCTTTTATATCATGCATAAACCTCAGGACAGTGTTTAACCGCATCCATGTATCAACCCCACCTATGTCTCACAGGTTGAATGAAATGCTAGCATAATGAATCAGACAGACATAATGACAGACAGCAATAATAGTAGGAGAGTTAAGTGAATGCAATGAAATAAAAAGAATAAAAGGCACCCCCAGTACCACTGCATATTAAAAGAGAGTTTGATATTCTGGAGAACCTGAGCAATGATAATATGAGAGTTTTGGTATGATTTTTAAATATCTTCAGGCTTTCAAAAGTCAAATTCTGTAAAAATACACTGACATTATAATGTCTGGAGGTCTGAACCTTGAAGATGAAACCTCTCATCAGCATAATTATGTTTCTCACTAGTGTGCTTGCTTCTCACTTGCTGCTCTGCTTAATAGCACTGATCACACACTGATCTCCAGGGCTCTCCAGACTAGCTAGAAGAAGTCAGAATAAGGGTCTTCTCTCTAACCTAGTGACAAAGACTGGGTCTACAATACCTTGCAGTGAACCAGAAGCTGGTCCTGGCAGAGCAACGGCTTGGTCAAAGCTTGGCCGCCTCACCCACAATAACGCAATTATTTGCCATCCACTACAGTTATTTCAGATGGGGATCTGAGTCAAGATCATCTGTTGGTGATGGGCCGTCGCTAGTGACAAACCCGCCACAAAACTGTTCAGAGCCTGAAAGCCTGAAAATTTCCCTCTGCTTCTTTAACAATATGCTGTTGGCATGGTGCACATTTAACAGCTTTAGGTGGGTAAGCATCCATCTCAGGACATGGATAAAGCAGCTTTGGCTGGCTGGCTCCCTAATGGCAAACAGTACCATCATTTCCAACCTATTAAATGAGGTATACATATGTATAACCCCAAAAACCCAGAGGACTACAAACACACACACACGCACACACACAAACACACACACACACACACACGTACATGCATATGCACACACACGCTACAATGTAAATTTGTCTGCATCCAAATGAGGATTCACACCAACATGAACTCCAATAGTCTTTGATTCTGCCTGGAGTAGTCAGCGAACAGGGAACACAGTGGGATTACAGACAGACAGCATGAGGCAGCTCTCTCTTTCTCTCTCTCTCACTCACACACACACACACACCACACACACACACACACACCTTCCTGCCGGCAGGAAGTTCTCCTACACCCAGAACTCCATACTGGGAAAGCACACAGCTCCACCCTAAACCACCCCCTTTGCCACACCTGTCTGCAGAAACATCTCACCATCCAACAGTGCCATGCGCTCTAACACACACACTCACACACACACACACACATACACACTAAATAAACATACAATTACGGGCACACAATGACAACCCTCCCTATCAGCACCCAAACACACATGCACACACACACACACACACACACACACGCACATGTACATGCACACACAAACACACTACATAAAAAAAAACGAGCATACAGGGAGCACTCAGCGCACACACACACACACACACACACACACACAGAGCAACACACACTGCGCTCATGGCTTGCCAGTGGCTTTTAATGAGTGTGACCAAAGCCAGGCCCTTGTGCTGCTATTCAGAGAGTTTTTCCTCCTCTCTCCCCAAAGGGCACTGAGGCAAACCGGAGTGACTCATGGCCATTCAACAACCGCCGCCTCCAGCCCAGTCGCCACACTGGGTCCGCCAGCAAGAACACAGAGTATGTCGCTAGACACCAAGTCATCCAAAAGATCCGCTTGTTGCCCGCAGAGGACTTTATTGAATCATAGGGTGGGCTGGGGGGGGGGGGGGGGGGTTGAGGTGCCTGGGCATTTGATTTTGAAATGAATAATGCACGTGACACCCAGGCCCTTCCAAGGACAGCGATGAATCAGCCCCGGCGATCAAATAACTTTTCATATGCATCTCATTCAACATTTCTGGATGATTCCATGAAAACAGCAAATTGCTGTAATGATGTAAAGTGGCTCTCTGCATGGCTGTTTTTTTTTTTTTTTTTTCATTTTTATTCCCTGGCTGTCAGCAAGCACTCAGCGGGTTCGACCTTGGGGGGATGCTGGGGAAGGGAGCGAAAAATGATCTGCTTCTCAATGTGAAGTCAGAATATTAAATAAGGGCACCCGAGAGGCAGCTTCCCCAGTTTGCCGTGATTTTTCTGCCACCACAAAGACCAGAGCAGTGGGGAAGTGAGCTTATCAATGGCTATGTGTGTGCATTTCTGATAGTGTGGGAGTGTAGAGAGGGAGAGAGGATATAGTGTGTGTGTTGTGTGTGTGTCGGTGTGTGAGTGTGTGTGTGTGTGTGTGTGTGTGTGTTGGGGGGTCGGTGGTGTGTGTGGGGTGGCTGTTTGCACGCCAGTCTGGGTGAGTCAGTGGGCTTTTGGCTGGGGGCAGTTGTGATTGTTGATTGGCTCTGAGGCTGCAGGCGCTGCATGTCCTTGGTCCAGGACTGGCCTGGCTACTTTCATCCCTTCTCTCTCTGTCATGCTCTTCTCTCTTGTTTTGCCCGCTCTTTCTCTCCCCTCGAAAGGGTGTTTTCAACCTTCACCGCAGACTGTACTGTGGCCTTAAAAAGCACTTGCACTCATATATGCAACATTGACCCACATGTTCATGTGGGCTGTGTGTCTGTCTGAAGTGGTTTGGTCTTTTCTTGTTTGTCCTCTAGACATAGTAACATACCAACATATATAGCTGTGTGTGTGTGTGTGTTGTGTGTTTGTGTCATTAGCATAAACATTAAAATTTTTTCCTCACACACATGGAGAGAAAGAAAGAGATAGAGAGAGAGAGATGGAGAGAGGCTATGTGAGCATACATGGAACATACATTTACATACATGGAAACACACAGTCACATCCACACAAATATGAACATATGAACAGAATGTAGATTAAAAAAAACCTGCATACAACTATCTGCCGCATCTGCCGCATCTTCCTCTCTCCTTTTCTCCACTATCTATACCCACTCTCTCTCTCACACACACACACACACACACCGAGTGTAACTGACGCAGATGACAGGCTGAGATTGGGTGGGTGGGTGTAGTGGCGGGGCTGGGGGTGGTGGGGTGTCACCCCTGGGCAGAGGGTGTGAAGGAGCTGGGTCTGGGGCTGGTGCCGGCGTAATGGAACCTCCATACTAATTACCAGGAGGGGAGAAGACTGATTGGATTTGACTCATTATCCAAATGCAGTAATTAAAGCCTGGGGGTGGAAGAGAAGATCGGGAGAGACATCCAGAGACAGGAGCCTAGACCAGGCCAGACGCATAGGGGGAGAGAGAGAGAGAGAGAGGGAGGATAGATAGAGGAATGGATGGAGAAAGAGAGAGGGGGATGGACAAAGAAGGAGGAGGAAAGAAAAAAGAAGTATGAAAGAAAAGTTGTTGTAGAGAAAAATTGTTAAAGAGTGAAAAAAGAGGCTGGAGAAAAGGAGCAACAAGAGGTTAGGCAAGAAGAGGGAAGAAAGACAGTGAGAAAGAGAGAAGAAAAAAAGGAGAGAGAGAGGACTGATTGTGACACTGGGTCAAAGGAAGTCAAGGAGATGCCCAACAGACTCTGAAGCCACGAGAGAGACGTGAGCCCAGAGAGGACACGCTGGAGACTGATTATGAAACATGAGCGTGGCCAAACAAACATGGCTGAGTAAAATTAGCTTTATTGACTGACGCCCCAGATGAACTTACCCAGCAGCCATAGGCACAGGAGGCCTCAGCCAGCAACTCTGGCCTGGTCTGACTGTTTCACATGTGCGTGTGTGTCATGGGGTCTGTGATATCTGGGCCACAGGCTTGTAGGGTGGTGGATTGACTGGCAGCACTGAGACCTGGGAATCAGTGGCAAATGACAATTTTCCAAAGGTCCTTGGGGCTCTAAGGTGGTGTGTGTGTGTGTGTTTGTGTGTGTGTGTGTGTGTGTGTGTGCGTGTATAGAGAGAGTCAGCTTATTACCCATTCCATTCCCCCTACCCATCAGGCCATTGGGCAGGACAAGAGGACAAGGAAGAGTCCAGTTTTTTGGAGGGGTGGGGGTGTCACTATAGAGTGGGTAGTAGCCTGTCACATCTAGCCAGTGCTGCTCAAAGAGTCAAGTCTAATGACATCTCCAGTACCAGTCTGAGCCTCTGCCTCCTGGGTTCATCAGAGAGGAGGGGTGGGGGTGGGTGGCTGGTGGTCACGGTGACAAGGCAGAGAAAGGGGGTGTGGGGTTGGCGGAGGAAGGGGGTGTGGGGTTGTGAACTCAACACGGGAGACAGGCAGGGTGAGGAGCCATCTCTCCCCACACGCCCCGGCCTGCGGAGAAACGCCACAAGCCGGGAAGAGGAGACGCAATGAGACAAGACTAGACTCAACGCAGGAGTCACCAGCCAAGCCAGGGGAGGTCAGAACTCACAGCGGGGTCAAAATGACACACATCCACTCTGATTAAACTAAGCCAGAGAGAGAGAGAGAGAGAGAGAGAGAGAGAGAGAGGGTGAGATAAAGAGAGAGCGATAAAAACACAAGCTGTAAGCTGTGTGCAAGCAAGGGAGAAGGGAGCATCACAGTGGAAATGAGAAAAGGGACTTGGAGCGAAAAACAGAATGAAAGGAGGATCTGAACTAGACATAAACAAACAGACACATCCAACAAGGATAGCAGAGGAAGAGAGTGATGCAATGTAATACAGCGAGACAGAGAGAGAGAGAGAGAGAAAGAGAGATAGAGAGAGAGAGAAAAGAAAGAGAAGATTCTGGAAAGAATGTGGATTAAAACCACAAGAGACGGAGCTGGCGTTGAGGCAGGGGAACAAATGGCGGGGGCCGCGGCGTGCATTCAAGGATGAGCCAACTGGAGCTGAGAGCCAGGAACACAGACAGGCCCAAATAATTACAGTGTGCTTGAGGAGGACGACAAGCCCAGGGAAGAGGGGAGAGACGCTAACCTCTACACACACTGGCCCAAGGTCAAAGCAGAATGCATCTTCTGTGTGAGGAAGTGTGTGTGTGTGCGAGCGTGTGAGTGTGTATGTGAGTGTGTGCACACACCCTCGCTGTGCTGCATCTCCCCATGCCAGCCTCTTAACACTCCTCCAGGAGACGGGCCTGAGCCAATTACAGGACCAGCGCAGGGAGTGACATCAGCCCATACGCACACACACATACATACACACACACACAGACCAATCACACAGCAATGAACGTCAATGACTCCTTTGCAATCAGCAGCTCATCATAACCAAGTCAGCTTGCCCTATACGGCTAGCGTTAGCATGGAAATGCTATTAGCACGTTAGCTAGGCAGGCTGCAAGCTGGGAGTGGGTCCTATTAGCCTGCTAGCTTGATACATTATTTCCAATGCTACAGAACGCTAGAGAGCCAAGGGAGGGCAAAGCAATGTGACTGACAGGGGCAGCACTGAGAGGCTATGTGCGGAAACTCGAGCACTGTGGACCACCTGGTAATAGCCTGCTACACACTCAACATCCACGTGACTACACTGTTCTCTCTCTCTCTCTCTCTCTCTCTCTCTCTCTCTCTCTCTCAGCACACACTCATTTGCACACATAAACAGACATAAACCTGCACAAATAAGCACATTTACATACTGTTACAGCAGAAATAGAAATACAGTACACAGATGCAACTATACTTACTCCCGAAAAAGACTCCAAACCTGCATGCATTGCGCGTGAGCGCAAACACACACGCACACAAACTCACACTTACAAACATGACCTCTCATTAAATGTGAGATGCTGCCCTGACAAAAGAACATCCCGCTGTAATAAAAAAAAAGCCCAGCAACTATATTTCTCACTTTCTCACTCAAAATGAACAGGCCTGCTTCGGATATTTAAAAATACTCCCCTAGTCTCCTGGCGGCAAAAGAGAGACGGGCTACGATCCCGGCATGAAACTCCTGCTTCTCAAAATGGAGCCTGGCAAAAACAGAGCAGTCAACAAAGAGAGAGGGTGGGGGAGGAGTTGGAGGACTGAATTATGAGCCAAACTATGAGTGTTGTTCGAGCCAGGCTCTGATTCATCATAACCTCAGAGACTGCGCCACCAGCATTGGGGCTGTACTAAGCGAATGGGTCAAAGGCTAAATGCATTGACATAAAAAACCCAATACTGTCAGAAGGGCACCAGTCAATTTGAGCCGCCATCAGCTCATGACTCATCAGGCTTGACGGATGCTAACTCAACAGTGCTGTCCAACACAACTCAAAACAGGCCTGCACTTCACAACTCACGGATAGGCCAAGAGTATAAGCATGGAGAGAGGGATAGAGACAGGGATGGTGGACGAGAGCGAAAGACACAGAGAGAGAGAGAGAGAGAGAGAGATGGAGGGTGTGTGTGCATCATTGGAGGCCCTGGCTGTCAGAAAGATGAACGTGCGTTTGGAGGAGTTGCCCGTCGCATCCAGAAACCTGTTAGGAGGGATGAGTGTCAAACGGCTGGCCTGCCACTGCATTAGACACTTAATTAACCTCTATGTGCGCTGATCCAGAGCTGCCATCCCTCGCTCCCTTGCTCCCTCCCTTCATCCCTTCTTTCCCCTCTTCTATATCTTTATAGTGTCCTATATTCACACTTCGCTCTATCTTACCTATTTTTCTTCTTTTTTCTAGTTCTCTGTCTCTCACCTATTAGTTCTTTATTATTTCTCTTCTCTTACTGTATCACTCTTTCGTCTCTGTTCTCATCAGTCCCTCGCCAGCACAGTCTCTCACTCTGTCGTTCTCTCTCTCTCTCTCTCTCTGTGGCTGTGGTAATTTATGTTCTTTATAACAACATGCATTCCCCATGCTTATCTGCCATTTGCCCTCTCTCCTTCGCACTTTCCTCTATCGCTCCAAATGACCCTGGGGAAGAATCTCTCCTTGCTCCCCATTTCTCTTTCTCTCCCCCCCTCTCTCTCTCTCGGAGGAACCACTAGCCTTACGCTTACAGTTCTGTTATGGCCATTCCTATCCGTCCTCAATCCCCCATCCCCCATGTTTCTTCTGGCTTTCTTCTCTCTCCTCCCTCGCTCCATCTCTACCTCCCATATCCCCCTGTTTCTCCCTGTCTCTCTTGACTCCTGACCCATCTCTCAGTCTGCCTCTCCTCTTCTCCCCACTGCCTCCCTTCCCTTCCCCTCCTCTCCTCTCCCCTCCTCTTCTCTCCCTCGTTCCTCCCCCTGCTCGGAGTAGAACTGCTGAACCAGCCTGCCCTTGGCTGGCAGCTGGAAGCTGCTGCTGGTAATTATTAATCTACAGTACAGGACACCCAAACACACACACACACCCACACAAACACACATACATAAGGACATGGAGGCACAAACACAGAACATAAACAAAATTACAGAGGACTGTGTTATTACATGCTGACAAACACACAGATACATGCACCCATTCACATGCGCAGACAGAAAGACAAACAGACACACACACACTCACACACACAAACAACAATATGAGGACGCATGGTATACAGCATTGGGCAAAGTGCTTACTGCACACAAGACATAAAAGAAGCAATATAGCAATACAGATATTACATTTTTGCTCGTCTAAACAAACACATTCACACACACACACACACTCACACACACACACACACACACACACACACACACACTCACACACACCAAATCCACTAAGCGCCTTCTTCAAAGGTTTATTTGAAAGAACCTGCTGCCAGTAGGCTGCTATCTCCCCCTTGCTCCTCTTTCTGCCCATATATATTCAAAGGCCAGCCATTAACCTTTCACTCTCCCAGGCCCCTCTGTGATCCACTGCTCTCTGCCAAGGGCTTTGAAGAGCACACCCAGCCCCGGCAGCAGCGCCACCACCACCACTGCCCCACCACCCTCCACACACACACACACACACACACAGCACTGCTGCAGCACAAGCATTCCAGACACAACACACATCACATACACAGCAACGCCTACAGAAATAGGGGGAAAGAGTGTGTGTGTGTGTGTGTGTGTTTATTGATGTGTTGTGGGCGCATAGAGGGATAGGGGGAGGATGGAAAGCTTGAAGGAGAAAGAGGGGTAGAAGGAATAGGTAGAAGGAGTTGTGTAAGAATAAGAGAAGAATGAAGGGAGATAGAAAAAGAGAGGAGGAAGAAAGTGAAGAGAGAAAAAGGAGGAAAGAAGAATGGAAGGTTAAGGGGGAAAGAGAAGGAGAGGTTAAGGAGGAGAGAGGGAATGAAAAGGCTGGGAGAGGGAGGGAGGTTAAGGGAGAGAAAGAGCAATGGAGGGGGAGTAATGGAGAGATAAAGGGAGAGAGGGGAAAAGACAAATGGGGAGAGAGAGAGGGAGAGATGGATTGCAGGTAGTGAGGAGAGGGAAGGCAGGGATGGAGGGAGGGGAAAATTAGACGAGGGGAGGGAGGCACTGCTGGAGGATAGAGTGATAGAGAGAGATACAGATAGAGAGAGAGAGATGAAAAGGGGGGGAGAAGGGTTTAGAAAAGACAATCACTGAGAGATGGATGGGGGAGAAAACAGGAATGGTAAATGACGATAGAGAGATGGAAAAAGAGAGAGAGAGCTGATGAAAGAGAGAAAGCGCGTGGACGGGAGGGTGAGGAAAAGAATGAGCAGGAGGAGGAGGAGGGGGAGGGGTGAGAGAGAAAAGAGAGAGAGACACAGAGAGAGATAGACTGAGCAACAGAAAGGGAGAGAGAGGGAGAAAGAGAGAGAGCAACAGAGAGAAAGAGAGAGAGAGAGAGAGAGAGAGAGAGAGATGGAGACCACAAGATGAAGAAAGGCACGGGAGTCTGCACTCGTGGGCTGTGTAGGAGAGCATGCGGCCACGGCTGCACGAGAGGGCGTCTGCAGCCTTGCGACTATCCCGCGCGCAAAATAAACAGCCGGCCTGCACTCCTCAGCTCATTAGTTCAAAAATGAAGCCCTAATGAAATGATATGCTTTAACAGCTCACTGAACGCCTGCCAAAGCACCGCCTCATGCATCCTTTCCTGAGATGGGAGAGATCGGGAGGGCAGGTCGCACGCAATCAACACCCGCTTCAAAAGCTCCATCAGAGGTGCTTCGGAGACGGGAAGGGAGGAGGGAAAAACAGCATAAAACATTCAGAGGGGAACTTTTCGCTTTGTGAAACACGGCAGAAACATCTGGGCTCCCTGTGCCAAAATATCACTAAGGAGAAAAAAAAGGTGAAAAATAAGAAGAGAAAGAAAAGAGAGATGACTGGGTGTGAGGTGTGTGTGTTTTCTGTGTGTGTGTGTGTGTGTGTGTGTGTGTGAGAGAGAGAGAGAGTGTGTGTTTGTGTGTACATGTACATGTGTGTGTGTTTTCTGTGTGTGTGTGTGTGTGTGTGTGAGAGAGAGAGAGTGTGTGTGTTTGTGTGTACATGTACATGTGTGGAGATGCTTCCTGTTTCTGTGTTGTGGTTCCTTCCATGCGTGCATTTATTTGTGTTTGTGTGTGTGTATGTGAGTGTGGAAGAGCGAGAGGTGAGACAGAGAGAGAGAGAGAGAGAGAGAGAGAAAGAGAGAGAAGCGCGAGAAGAAGCTACCAGTGCGAGTAAAAGAAACTGCTTGCGTATGCACTAAAGGAACCTAAGGCCTTTCCGCCAGACTGATCTGAGAACAGCGATAGATAGCACTTAGCTCTGTACATGTTCACAATCTTAGTAGGACCGACACACTTCGTCCACTCTGGACCGATACGGTTCCCAAAGGAACAGTGCCTGGTTGTGCCCCACACACACACACACACACACACACAACATTCTCGTGCCTTGCAGAAGTCAGGCCACAGCATCAGGACCCCAGGCACCCATGCTGGACTGCCCGGCGCTGTGCCACTCTAAAAAGGCCTAATGCCATGCCGTTGCACAACAGGGCTTACCCATGCTGGGGATTTGTGGGCCGGGACAGAACAGGATTTCGTTTTTTTTTTCTCTTTCTGGTGGAGGATTTTTTTTAGGAAAGTGCTTGACAGGGAGCTTAGAGTTTGTGTGCAGATTGAGCTGTTTGTGCACATTGCCTTTGCCTGCGTGTGTTAGACCTTCTGTAACAGTGTGTGTGTGTGTGTGTGTGTGTGTGTGTGTGTGTGTGTGTGTGTTTGATGTGGATTAAGTGTTGGGATGACCTGCTCTTTAAGTGACTTTGCATATGTGCACATTCATGTTCTGTGTGTAGATCTACAGTTTGGTTCTGTACATTGTATGCACGTTGTGTTTATACTCAGTGCATGTGTACTGTATGTTTACTGTGTGTGTGAGTGTGTGTGTGTGAGAGAGAGAGAGAGAGAGAGAGGGGAGAAAGAAAGAGTGTGTGATTGTGTGTGTGGTTGTGGGTGTTTGCTTTTGTTAGTGCACTTAATGAGATATGTCCACTTCTGTACTACATCTTCTAAGCACTCAGTCAAGGAATCCCGAGAAATGAAAGTGAGTTAGTTAACACAGTGCTCACAGGAAACACACAGAACAGACAATTGATTAGCAGTGTATTATGAATACCACTGTGGGCACATATGGGACACATACACATACCACCATGTATCAGCACACACACACACACACACACATACAGACATTTACATATGCACACTGTCAGGGTTGATGAAGCGACTCGATGCCAGAGGCCAAATGTGTCCAATGGAAGAGTGGCTCCATCAATCCGGGACAGAAGGACAGGGTAAATTAAACAACACAGGCAAACACAACACCAATGCCAACCAAACAAACCTGGTCAAGCAAACAGCACATCAGCCACACACATACAAACACATAGACACACATCTCTCTCTCCAACATTCTCTCTCTCTCTCTCTCTCTTTGTCTAGCTCCATCTCACTCACCACATCACTTTAGATTCTCTCTCTCCCTATCTACCTCAGCCTGTCTTTCTCATTCTCTCTCTCTCTCTCTCTAAATGTCAAATCATTCTCTCTCTCTCTTTATCTACATTTATGTTTGCATTTACACACTGTGGTATCCGGGATTCAAACCCATAACTTCCTTAACCACTATGTTGCCATCTCTGCCCCTTTATTAGTTTGCATGAAAATGCAAACTATTGTTATCACTCTTCCTTCTTATTCTTCTTATTTCCTAACGCTATTAATGCAGCCTGAACCGCTTAACCTAAAAACTTCGTTCCAACTTTGTTACGAAGGTCTCGCTCATGCCACCTGTGCTATGACTTTTCTAAATTCTGACTTTTATACTTTTTAAACTATTACTAAAAAACTATAAAAATTGGACAATGATCGCAACCCTATTATAAACACATTGAAAATGTTCAGACATCGTTTGTATGGATGTAAAACTGCAATTGGCTATTGCTTAGCGCACCTGCTCCTCTAGTTTGACCATTTGATAGTAGCCCCACCCACACGTAGTCACACAGTCACGAGATGTAGACTTTGGGACTAGCATCCTTAATACAGCAGTTGCACTTAGATGGCAAAGAAACCAGCAGTTCGGGCTTTCCAGGGTCAGAGGTTATTTCCGTGTAATGACTCATTTTAGCATCTTAAACAGTATGAAATGGATTAATTAAATGAAAAATGTTGCATAGTGGGCCTTTAACTGAGCTTCAACCGTTTAACCGAGAAACTTCATTTGAACTTTGTTGCGGAGGGCTCGGTCATGCCTTGTACAATGTGTATTTTCAACCTTCTAAGTCTTATACTTATATATATGCAGTTTATCTATAAAACTTTTTTCTCCATAGGATAAAACTGTTCTTCTCAGAGTGTTGGTTGGAACGATGAGTCATAATGGGTCTTTAGAATGTTCGTTTGAATTGAGTGCACCTGCTTTTAACTGTCAACTATCCACAACTTTCCTAGTTCCCATGATACCTTGCGCAAAATGTGGTAGAAACTTCTGTTTCAGTCATTTAACATTGATTACAATGGCAAGTTGTCGGTAATTAATGAAACGTTTCTGACACAATTTAACAACTAAAGCAAAATATTTTGTATTGTGTCATAAGAGAATGGTTGCCGGCACCTTGAACACCCAGCAGTTTGGATTTAAAATGTGTAGCCAGAGTTATTAGCCTACAGTTAAAATCCACAAATGTTAAGCTGTGACACACCGGCTATGTATGATGTACCGTTATTGTTTGAAATAAATAAAGTAACTATCGACATTATCGATTACATGTAATTGAAACAGTGAGGAGGTAACGTTAACGTCAATTTATCTATTGTTACAACCCCCATTATCATGAGATGACGGCTAAATACCAAATTACCGAACAGTAGGCTATCTATGACAGCTAAACTACTTACAGCTAATAAGCAATAAATCTAACAAAAGAGCAACTTTTAGTCTTATATATGACAATTTAGTTCGGACTTTTTATACACCATATTTTACATGTAGATTATGAAATCAAATTTGTGGACCATCCGGGACGATGTAATGCACTCCAAAGATGTTAGCTAATGGTGCTAACGTTACCATTGCACTGGTTAGCATGTCAAACACATTGTTAGTCGTTTGCAAGTTACTGCATGATTTCGAATGTAATGGTACAGTTTACATCAGTTAACAAATAGTAAGGACTTGTCATTATTGTCCTAATGTTCGTCATGAAGTTTATTAATCAAACCAAACATGCAATACTAACTGTGATGTTGGCATGTTAGCTTCGTGACTCATTGCTCTGTTAACATTATAACAAGCAACGTTTTTATCTCCTGTGTATTCTACTTATTTCATCATAACATGTGAGCTGAGTGACGGAATTTTTTTTTTTGGGGGGGGGGACATTTCTTAGCAAATACTTAAATGGAGCTGTTTAAATATGTTTTTCCTCCACAGAAGCAAGGTCAATAATTTCATAGATAAATACTGCGTTCGGCGTCTGCAGCTGATTCACCGGAAGTTCCAAACACATTCGTTGCTACAGCAGCGGCCCAGGAAACTTGTGGATAAGCCAAAAATCTGACTTGAGTACTACTATTAGCATCATTAAGCTATGTTAGTATAGTTAGTATACTTAGTATATCTGCTAATTAGCATTAGCTAGGTTTATTGAGTGATACTATTAGTATCTTGAATTTCTCCTTGGGGATCAATAAAGTATCTATCTATCTATCTATCTATCTTGTAAGCATTGTTGGCATCATATCATTATTAACATTTCAAGTTTAAATGCTATATTAATCTTTTTGAATCTTTTAAACTGTTTAAGCCATTTTACTATCCAACTATTTAACTATATACACCACTAGCCCACCCTACAATAAAAGGCAACTTTTAAACAGAATTTAAACTATTTTTTCATCTTTGCTACTTGATCTTTCTCTTCAGTCATCTGAATTATCTGTTCAATATTGTTCTACTTATCATTCTATTCAGCATTTTAATTATTAAGCAACTAAGTATTAAATGTAACTATTTAATCAATTCAACCATTCAACTATCCCACTATTAACTCTATAAACTATTTCACTTTGAAATTCCACTACATAAAGTTGCCCTGCATTTACATGCAAACGTAATTCCCTGGAATTACATTCTCTAGTTTAATTCTCTACCTCCCTGTCTCGACCCATCACTCTCACCCCCCTCTCTCTTTCCCCTCCTCTCTCTCCATCTTTCTCTCTCATCTCTCTCTGTCTCTGCCTCTAAAGTTTCTGGGCTGCCCTCCCCCCTGCTGTGCCTGGCTGGTTGGCTGAGGATCCACCGAGAGCACAGCAGATGGTGCAGTGATGTCTGTGTGGCAGAGCACTGCCTGGACAGCCCCACATTTCCCCTTCTTCACCACCCATACACACACACACACACACACACACACACACACACACACACACACACACATACACTCTCACACACACACACACACTATGACCCTCACTGAACGCATTTATGACACGACTTCTACACATTCATA
>JAGFZM010005581.1:4558-9558 GCA_017657215.1 Limnothrissa miodon | reverse complement strand
TCCCCTCTCCGCAGCAAGCAGACGGGGACACTTTTTTGGCAGCGCCCCCGGCATCCACCTGCACCTGTGTCTGGCTAACCAGATCAGTATTTAGCAGAGGCTTGATGGCGCCCTGTGGGGGGATGAGTGGGGGCGGCGGCGAAGGGATCGGTGAAGAGGATGGGCCTTGGCCAGCGCTGGAGGAGAGGAGAGGAGAGGCGGCTGTGTCCTGGCGGCTGGCACAGGCCACCGGGTCGTTTAAATCCATGCTGCCTGGCTGTCTCTGTGTGTGATTGGTTGGTGGGTTTGGCCAGCTGGCTGGCTGGCTAACCTGGCCTGGTATGGGCACGAGGCGGCCTTGGCTCGGCTCCCCGCCTGCCTTCCGCCGCTGCCGCCCTCCCTTTGATTCGCTGAGCTGATCAAACAGGATCTCACAGCCACAAGGGACAAAGCCATCAATCCGGCAATGTAAGTCAATGTGGATGTTAGTGGATGCGTGTGTGCGCGCGTGTGTGTGTGTGTGTCAGTTCTACAGTAACGCTACGCCCCGAATTGTTGGGTCATAGGTCAGAGTCCTAGGTCAGCGGACAGTCAGCGTGCGACACTGCATGTGATCAAGGCCCTCTTAAACCACACACACATGCACACACAAACACACACACACACGCACCTGTTCCCGCTTTAGGGTTTGGAACGGAGAGCGGCACGGCAGGGAGCGACAGCATCCGCAATCTGCTCGAGAGTGATGACGTCCTGTCGCTATGGTAACACCGGCTGAGGCTTTCACGGCTTGATTTAATGTACAAAAAAAAGAAAACAGCAAGAGAAATCTTTTTAAAATGATTTCCATCAGGCATGTCTTATGAGATATTAGGGAACTAATGCTTCAAAAGAGGGGGGGCATACATGGTGATATCAGTGTCACTAAACTAAACAGCCTCTTACGGTGAACCCACACACAATTCATTTATTGAAGCCCAAAACAGTGCCACATGGCATATTTTGTCCGTTGCCAGCCGGATCAATACATATATTTCCAGCTTGTTATACATTAATGAAGATTTAATTTATCCATCCATTCTTCCATTGACTAGCGGCGGTGTTTGGCTAATTACGCACTGGAGAGACATCCATCACGGTTCCCCACTGATTTCTGCCTCTCTTCACACAATGAATGGAGGGAAAAGGATCTCATCTTCAAACAGTCACCCCTCCTTCATGCACACACACACACAGACACACAGACACACACACACACCTCTCCCAGCAGGGATGGGACTCCTGGAGGGACTGCTTATTGGTGATAGATTGGCGTGTTAATCAATAAAGGCCTTCAGTGATTGTTCACAGAATGAATCCATTTGTCAGGCTCCACATCTGTGTTATTGAAAAGCCTAATGTTTATGGTGCTTTAAAACACACACACACACACACACACACAGAGCGACAGACATGCTTGCGGACATAAACAGACAAAAGAGAAAGCGAAATGCGAGACAAAAAGTACAAAAAACAGCAGTATATGGGCTACAGACCACCCTGTGGGCTGTGTGGGTGAACCATAAACTGGGCCTCCTCTCACAGCGAGATCAGACAGCAAGGGAGAGAGAGGGAGGAGAAGATGGAATAAAAGAGAAAGAGAGAGGAGAGAAAGAGAGAGAATACGTAAAAAAAATGTACTGTATGCAGCCCATGCACAAAAAAATGAATGGATTTTAGAGGGAAAATAAGACAGGGACACTTGTGTGTGTGTGTGTATGTGTGTAAAAGAGAGAGAAAGAGGGGAAGAGAAATAGAGTGTGGGAAGGAGACAGAAAAAAAAGATGTAAAGGAGAAGAGAGAAAAAGGGAGACAAAGAAAATGAGACAGATTTTTTTTAAATTCATTATTGCTTTTGCTATGCTTTTTTAACGCTTTAGCAATATTGTATGTCATGCCAATAAAGCTTATTGAACTGAATGTTGACAGTAAAGAAAGGTTCGTATGGGCAAAACCAATGACAGAGGAGTAGAAAGGTAGCAACGGACCTGGAGAGATGAAAAGAGAGAGAGAGAGTGAGAGGGGGCAGGTAGTGAGATGGATGGGGGGATGAGGAGAAAAAGAGAAAGAGAAAGAGAAGGTACTGAGAGGAACGAAGAGGCAGGGCAGGCAGAGAGAGGGATGGAGAGATGGAGAGAGGGTATTGAGAGGGATGGAGAGTGGTAAAGATAGGGCAGATAGTAAAAGGGGTAAAGGGATGGAGAGAGAAGCAGGGAGGGTACGGTAGGTAGGCAGAGGATTGGAAGAGAGAGAGCGAGAGAGGGCAGATAGTGAATAGTAATTGAGGGATGGAGAGATGGAGAGAGAGCAGGGCGCCAGCGGTAGCACTAGCAGTAGCAGAGCCAGCCCTTGCTCTGCAGGGCAGCTGGAGATTCACAGGGCTGCTCCAGCTTTGAGGCCACACCACTACAAAGCAGCCGCACACTGAGGGGGGACATCAACACAGCCAGGGCCAGTCTGGGGCCTGGGGCACCAGAGGAGAGCTTGCACACACACACACACACACACACACACACACACACACACACAGACACCGAGGGAGAAATAAACAACACACAACACACAAAACCATAAACAATCACATAAGATACCACATGAACACAGACACACACACACACACACACACACACACACTCACTCACACTCACATACATCAACACAGAAATATGAGGATCCCATTCACACACACACACACAAACACCACCAGTGAGAGTGAAAACAGGACACAGAGGGGGAGAGAAAACCAGTGTGGAGCAGCCGTCTGCAGGAAGCCTGGCCCAGGGAAGAAGTGAGAGAACGCAAGCGGGAGAGGGGGAGGCACAGGAGGGGAGGGGAGGGGAGGAGAGGAGCGAGATGGAAGGAAGGGAAGTGAAAATAAAAAAAGAGAGAGAGAGAGAGAGAGTGAAATAGAGAGTACAATAAGGGGGCAAGAGGAGATAGGGGATTGAAGATAAGAGGGGAGAGATGGAGGGGAGAGAAAGAGTAATAGAGAGGAAGAAAGAGAGAGGGAGAGGTATGGCGTGTGGACGACGGTCCCTGAGACAGACGGAGCAATCTGACGTGTGAGAGACAGCGAGGGAGGTGCAAATGGGAGGGGCGCCCTGGGAGAGGAGTCATGCTTGGGTGGACGGAACACAGAGGACAAAAGAAGAGTGCCCAGGGGAGAATAATGAGAGAGGGAGAGGGAGTGATAGAGGCAGGAAGGGAGAGAGAGAGAGGGAAAGAGAGAGAGAAAGAGAAAGAGGGAGAAATCAGAATGGTGATATGAAGGCGGCAATGAAAACATTGAACGTCAGAGAAAGAGAAACGGTAGGGGGAAGGGAAAGAAGGAAGAGAGAGAGGGGGAGCGAGAGAGGCTTGAGGAGCAGAGAGTGGGAGGGATGGAGGGAGAGAAAGAAGGAGGGAGACAAGGAGAGGAAGGGAGGGAGGTTAGGAGAGGTGGTCTTTAATCAAAATGTTTTTCAATTAATTTTACAATTAACGGGCTCCTCGTTAGACATGGTACACTCAGGAGATGACACTGCTTACGGTACGGTGTGTATGTGTGTGTGCATGTGCGTGTGCATGTGTGTGTGCGTGTGTGTATCAGTGTAATGATGACAGATTGGTGGTCTCGAGGGACGGGCAGCAGCACAGTGGCTCTGCTCTAGCAGCGATGCCAGCACACGACCCGGGAGCTGGGCGGGTGACCAAACATCCCCAGCAGAGCCTTGTCTGGTGACTGGAACATGTGACTGCTAAATGCACACATGGCCCTCTGTCTCACACACACACACACACACAGACACACACACACACACGCATACACACTCACACTTGTTGGTCTCCCTGTGCATCAACACATTTGTATTACACTAGTCATACACAAATGTATCAGCAATGAATACTTAAAAACACACTTACACTAAAAAAATATACACTAAAAATGATGCCACACAAGCATACACAAACGCACAATGTGTATATAACATAGAAAAACACATTCACATACTCCTAAAAACACACACCTAAATGCTTTATGTGTCACTTGTTAACAGCACATACATAAAATACACACCAGCATCAGTTACAGATGCACACACACAAACACACACACTCCTGGCGGATATAATTATGTGGGCATATTTATTCACACAATGGCACTAGGAGACTTGTTTCTTCTCTCGCTTTTTTATACACACACACACACACACGCACATATACACACACAGACACACACACACTCCTCACAAACATGCACTCGCTGGTGGAGTGGCACGTACACTCTGCTGGCGCCTGACTCTCTGATACACTGTTGTCATGGCAACCCCATTAAGGAAGGACACTGCAACAACAGTGAAATCAGCCTTTCTCTCCCTGCAACCTTCTTTTTTTATTCCTGAGAAAGCTTTCTCCCTCTCTCCAACACCTCCTCTCCCCCTCGCGCTCTCTTTATCCCTCTTTACTTCTTTCTCCCCCTTTCATGAGGTGCACACTACATCTGTCCTCGCCTCTTCTCTATTAATATGCCATCTATTCATTTATTCCACAGACATCCTTCCCTCCGCTCTTCACCTCTCTCTCTCTCTCTCTCTCTCTCTGTCATTCGCTCATCCCTCCTTCCCTGAAGAATGTCTGTGTTTGTCTCTTGAGCTCCATCATATAGTCATGTCTCTGTCTCTTTCTCCTGCGCTCTGTGCATGTAATTGTTTAGTTGGCCTCTACCTATGCATCCACTGTAATGTTTTATCTATTTTACATTCTTTCTCTCCCTACCACTATATATCTACTCTCGCTTTGAATCGTTCTCTCTCTCCCTCTATCTCTCATCTGACCCCTCTTTTTCTTCTCCTGTCTATTTATGTGTCACTTTTTTATTTATCCTTCACCTCTCCTCTGTTTCTCTCTCTCTCTCTCTGACACACACACACACCTTCTACATCCCCCACCTTTCATTCTCTCTCTCTCTCTCTCTCTCTCTCTCTCTCTCTCTCTCTCTCTCT
>JAGFZM010005580.1:30739-48239 GCA_017657215.1 Limnothrissa miodon | reverse complement strand
CCCTCCCTCCATTACCACGGTGATGGATAGCTGGAAGAGGGAATCCATTGATCTGGTCTCAGAGGAAGCAGATGCTGAGCACCGTCAGAAAGAGAGCAGCTGCAGGCAGAGAACAAATACACACACACACACACACACAACATACATATGCACACATACACACACTCACACACACACACACACACACACACACACACACACACACACACAAGCCCACCTTCACACACACACAAACTATATGATACACAAACGCCGACACACACACACACCTTCACATAGGCACAAACACACAATGACGCGCACACAAAGATACACTTGACACACGAGCGCCACGCAGATACACATTCCCATAAATACACGCCAACCTGTGCATAACTATTAATCCACTCATGCACACAGTGCCATATAAATATTCTTCAGCCTGCAAAGAGGCACACTGCTGTGATATCTCTCACACACAGGCCAACACACTGGGACTCTAGAGCAAAATTAAAGGACTCACACATAAGTGTATAAGTACAAAAGGGCCCCCCACACACAAAAACACACACACACATACGCACGCACACACACACACACACACACACACACACACACACACACACACACACCTTTGTGACATGATCTTAAAAGCATCAGGCAGGTAGCACTGCACATTCTCCATCTGGAAGGGGTCGGCATCGCAGATCTTGTCGTCGGTGCGGCCGTAGTTGGCCGTCTCGATCATTATGACGTCACTTCCGGGACAGCGGAGCTCGATGGGGTAGCCCTCGCAGGCCAGCTCCCGTCGCATCAGGCCAAAGGGCATCATGGAGCGACTCAAGGCTGCAGGGACGAGGCAGAGAAAAAGAAAAGAGAGAAAGAAAAAGAAACAGAGAGAAAGAGGGTTCAGAAGCAGATTAGCGCTAATATAATAGAGTACTATTAATACCTATGAATAGAGCTGTGTTCTAGCTCTGTAGGGTACAATATATTTATATAGCACATTTCAACACAGTTACTACTGATAAAAGTGCTGTACAACAATATACAATGGTAATAAAAAGGAAAATAGTGAGCAATTAAAATAATAACAAACACAGCGCTGTGCCGTAATATACATAAATACATGATATGAGTGATGCAGTTTTCTTATTCATGCAGACTGTTTGATGTGTCATAAATACAGCACAGACAGACACTCCATGTCCTCTCTACTAGACAACAAGAGCACAGACCAGTGAGGATAAAGAGATATATTTTCCAACTGGCACACACCAGGAAAAAAAATAACACATATGCATTAGGTGACATTTTCCTTTCATCTTTTACTCAAGTATGTCATTATTGGAGCCATAGAGGCAACAAAAGCTATATGTTGCAGCCCTGATAGTCATAGATACTCATAGTGCAAGAGCAGACAAATGTCAAACGGCTACTGAGATCATCGCTGTCAGACAAAACTGCCCTTTTGCTACTAGCATTCGTGTCTGCAAAAAAGAACTAAAACAGAGAACCTCAATGACACAAAGAAATTGTCACCGGTCAAGATTCTTACAAAAATGTTATCTCATGTTTGACTTGACCCTATGGCTCATATATGGGGTGACTCACAGTTGAGTACACACAGAGGTATACTGCCATATTTAGTGTGTCGGAGATCACAACTGGGTACAAACACAGACCTATACAGTGATATTTAGTATGGAGTTGAGTACACACGCACAGTTGAGTACACACACACAGACCTATACTGTCATCCTGTAGATTACAGCTGACTACAGCACACACATCATTCTGTATTTAGTATGGAGTAGATCACAGCTGAGTACACACACACAGACCTATATTGTGATCCTGTATTTAGTATGGAGTAGATCACAGTTGAGTACACACACACAGACCTATACTGTCATCATGTATTTAGAGTGGAGTAAATCACAGCTGAGGCCTATGTTAAGCATTCTCTGGTCGTGGGAGAGAAGGGAGCGAGAGCTGGAACTGGCACCTGGCCCTGCCGTTGCACTGAGCAGGATGTTTACCCTTTTTCCGCCAGGCAAACTGTGAGAGTTACTCACACTGTGTGCTAGTTAGTATCTTCCCACGCGTGGCGTCACACCTCCGCACGTCTCCTCATGACGCACGCGACGCAGCGCAACACGACACAACAGGCAACACAACGCGGGCGGTCCTCCCGGCAGCTCGTCTGCTGCTCAGAGATCTTTGCCTCACGGCTCCCCCAGCGGTCTCACTACACACCTTCACCTTAGCGCCCTCACCTTCAAGGAACAAAAGGTTGAAGCTGTGTGTGTGTGTGTGTGTGTGTGTGTGTGTGTGTGTGTGTGTAATGAAGTGAAGCTGAGACAAGGGTCTGCGGTGAGGAAGGTGGTGCAGGCAGCAGTGTGTCACCACACCTCCTCATCCCTCTCTCCCTCCCTCCATCTCGCCATCCCAGGTCAAGCCCTCTCCACATGGCGGCTGGCATTTGCTCTCGCCCACTCAGCCCTCTATTCAGGGCTGTGCTGGAGAGAGCAGTGGGCACGGGTGTGTGGGGCACGCGGGGGTCAATGGGAAGCAAGCTGCCGGGAGAGGGTTGGGGAATGGGGCGTGTGGGGGAAGCAGGGGCCTGTGGATTGCAGTGGAAGCAGAGAGAGAGAGCAGTGAGTGGGGAGTGGGGAGGGGAGAGGATGGGATGCGAGGTGGGTGGGTGTTTGATGGGGCTGGTGTGAGAGGTGGATGTAGAAGGGTGGAGAGCGGATGCTGTGGATGGAGGGCTGGAGAGGCATGGGTGGGGTGAGGCGGTGGGGTTAATCGGGGGCTGCCTGTCTGAGAGGGTCTGAGAGAGAGAGTGGCGTCCGAGTGCTGCCCCGGCTCACTCCACTCAACTCGCTTTGCGCCCGCTGCGGAAGAGTTTGCACTGCCAAGCCAGCGCTTTTTTTCCCGCACAAAATGGCCGCCACCCTTGCACACGCAGTTGGCACTGCATGCCAACATAGGCACTGAAAATGGGATTTCACAGTACCGGCAACTCATGACTCATCCAGACTCTTTCTGTGCTGGATATAAAGGCAGCGGATTTAGCCCGCTGCTCAAATACATTTCCTTTGCTTTAGGTGCCCTTTTACACACACACCAGTAGATACGCGTGTACGTATAAAACTTAAGTGCCCCATTTCAAGCACTACCACCACCACCGCAGCTATTACTGCCAACCGAACTCACTTCTGTTGGCTCCATCTGAACTTGGCTGTTTCCTGTAGTAAAGTGTAAGCACCGTACAGCCCCCAACCGATGAACCCATCCAGAGCATTAAAGCCCGACAGCCTTGATGAATAGGGCTGTCCATTGTACCAAAGGCCCACGAGCGCTCATCAATCGGGCTGTTACATGACACTCAACAGCGTTGTCCGCTGCATTAAATCAGACGTCCCTTGATTACCCCTCTCGTGGGAGGAGGACCGAGTGAGAAGGGCCGGCATTACGGCGAGGACTACAGCTGATCAACGTCATTACATGAGTGGTGGTGGAGATCACAGCGGAACGTGGCTAATGGTCGGGCTTGTTTCTCCATGGGGTTGGGAGAACCTGGTGGTCAGATAGCTCATCAGGTGCAATATACAGAAGTATTAGCTTTTATATCATGCATAAACCTCAGGACAGTGTTTAACCGCATCCATGTATCAACCCCACCTATGTCTCACAGGTTGAATGAAATGCTAGCATAATGAATCAGACAGACATAATGACAGACAGCAATAATAGTAGGAGAGTTAAGTGAATGCAATGAAATAAAAAGAATAAAAGGCACCCCCAGTACCACTGCATATTAAAAGAGAGTTTGATATTCTGGAGAACCTGAGCAATGATAATATGAGAGTTTTGGTATGATTTTTAAATATCTTCAGGCTTTCAAAAGTCAAATTCTGTAAAAATACACTGACATTATAATGTCTGGAGGTCTGAACCTTGAAGATGAAACCTCTCATCAGCATAATTATGTTTCTCACTAGTGTGCTTGCTTCTCACTTGCTGCTCTGCTTAATAGCACTGATCACACACTGATCTCCAGGGCTCTCCAGACTTGCTAGAAGAAGTCAGAATAAGGGTCTTCTCTCTAACCTAGTGACAAAGACTGGGTCTACAATACCTTGCAGTGAACCAGAAGCTGGTCCTGGCAGAGCAACGGCTTGGTCAAAGCTTGGCCGCCTCACCCACAATAACGCAATTATTTGCCATCCACTACAGTTATTTCAGATGGGGATCTGAGTCAAGATCATCTGTTGGTGATGGGCCGTCGCTAGTGACAAACCCGCCACAAAACTGTTCAGAGCCTGAAAGCCTGAAAATTTCCCTCTGCTTCTTTAACAATATGCTGTTGGCATGGTGCACATTTAACAGCTTTAGGTGGGTAAGCATCCATCTCAGGACATGGATAAAGCAGCTTTGGCTGGCTGGCTCCCTAATGGCAAACAGTACCATCATTTCCAACCTATTAAATGAGGTATACATATGTATAACCCCAAAAACCCAGAGGACTACAAACACACACACACGCACACACACAAACACACACACACACACACACGTACATGCATATGCACACACACGCTACAATGTAAATTTGTCTGCATCCAAATGAGGATTCACACCAACATGAACTCCAATAGTCTTTGATTCTGCCTGGAGTAGTCAGCGAACAGGGAACACAGTGGGATTACAGACAGACAGCATGAGGCAGCTCTCTCTTTCTCTCTCTCTCACTCACACACACACACACACCACACACACACACACACACCTTCCTGCCGGCAGGAAGTTCTCCTACACCCAGAACTCCATACTGGGAAAGCACACAGCTCCACCCTAAACCACCCCCTTTGCCACACCTGTCTGCAGAAACATCTCACCATCCAACAGTGCCATGCGCTCTAACACACACACTCACACACACACACATACACACTAAATAAACATACAATTACGGGCACACAATGACAACCCTCCCTATCAGCACCCAAACACACATGCACACACACACACACACACACACACGCACATGTACATGCACACACAAACACACTACATAAACAAAAACGAGCATACAGGGAGCACTCAGCGCACACACACACACACACACACACACACACAGAGCAACACACACTGCGCTCATGGCTTGCCAGTGGCTTTTAATGAGTGTGACCAAAGCCAGGCCCTTGTGCTGCTATTCAGAGAGTTTTTCCTCCTCTCTCCCCAAAGGGCACTGAGGCAAACCGGAGTGACTCATGGCCATTCAACAACCGCCGCCTCCAGCCCAGTCGCCACACTGGGTCCGCCAGCAAGAACACAGAGTATGTCGCTAGACACCAAGTCATCCAAAAGATCCGCTTGTTGCCCGCAGAGGACTTTATTGAATCATAGGGTGGGCTGGGGGGGGGGGGGGGGGGTTGAGGTGCCTGGGCATTTGATTTTGAAATGAATAATGCACGTGACACCCAGGCCCTTCCAAGGACAGCGATGAATCAGCCCCGGCGATCAAATAACTTTTCATATGCATCTCATTCAACATTTCTGGATGATTCCATGAAAACAGCAAATTGCTGTAATGATGTAAAGTGGCTCTCTGCATGGCTGTTTTTTTTTTTTTTTTTTCATTTTTATTCCCTGGCTGTCAGCAAGCACTCAGCGGGTTCGACCTTGGGGGGATGCTGGGGAAGGGAGCGAAAAATGATCTGCTTCTCAATGTGAAGTCAGAATATTAAATAAGGGCACCCGAGAGGCAGCTTCCCCAGTTTGCCGTGATTTTTCTGCCACCACAAAGACCAGAGCAGTGGGGAAGTGAGCTTATCAATGGCTATGTGTGTGCATTTCTGATAGTGTGGGAGTGTAGAGAAGGAGAGAGGATATAGTGTGTGTGTTGTGTGTGTGTCGGTGTGTGAGTGTGTGTGTGTGTGTGTGTGTGTGTGTGTGTTGGGGGGTCGGTGGTGTGTGTGGGGTGGCTGTTTGCACGCCAGTCTGGGTGAGTCAGTGGGCTTTTGGCTGGGGGCAGTTGTGATTGTTGATTGGCTCTGAGGCTGCAGGCGCTGCATGTCCTTGGTCCAGGACTGGCCTGGCTACTTTCATCCCTTCTCTCTCTGTCATGCTC
The DNA here is from genome assembly GCA_017657215.1 of Limnothrissa miodon. NCBI lineage: Eukaryota > Metazoa > Chordata > Actinopteri > Clupeiformes > Clupeidae > Limnothrissa > Limnothrissa miodon. Next base: position 42,118 of record JAGFZM010005580.1, on the reverse strand, counting down.
TTCTCTCTTGTTTTGCCCGCTCTTTCTCTCCCCTCGAAAGGGTGTTTTCAACCTTCACCGCAGACTGTACTGTGGCCTTAAAAAGCACTTGCACTCATATATGCAACATTGACCCACATGTTCATGTGGACTGTGTGTCTGTCTGAAGTGGTTTGGTCTTTTCTTGTTTGTCCTCTAGACATAGTAACATACCAACATATATAGCTGTGTGTGTGTGTGTGTTGTGTGTTTGTGTCATTAGCATAAACATTAAAATTTTTTCCTCACACACATGGAGAGAAAGAAAGAGATAGAGAGAGAGAGATGGAGAGAGGCTATGTGAGCATACATGGAACATACATTTACATACATGGAAACACACAGTCACATCCACACAAATATGAACATATGAACAGAATGTAGATTAAAAAAAACCTGCATACAACTATCTGCCGCATCTGCCGCATCTTCCTCTCTCCTTTTCTCCACTATCTATACCCACTCTCTCTCTCACACACACACACACACACACCGAGTGTAACTGACGCAGATGACAGGCTGAGATTGGGTGGGTGGGTGTAGTGGCGGGGCTGGGGGTGGTGGGGTGTCACCCCTGGGCAGAGGGTGTGAAGGAGCTGGGTCTGGGGCTGGTGCCGGCGTAATGGAACCTCCATACTAATTACCAGGAGGGGAGAAGACTGATTGGATTTGACTCATTATCCAAATGCAGTAATTAAAGCCTGGGGGTGGAAGAGAAGATCGGGAGAGACATCCAGAGACAGGAGCCTAGACCAGGCCAGACACATAGGGGGAGAGAGAGAGAGAGAGAGGGAGGATAGATAGAGGAATGGATGGAGAAAGAGAGAGGGGGATGGACAAAGAAGGAGGAGGAAAGAAAAAAGAAGTATGAAAGAAAAGTTGTTGTAGAGAAAAATTGTTAAAGAGTGAAAAAAGAGGCTGGAGAAAAGGAGCAACAAGAGGTTAGGCAAGAAGAGGGAAGAAAGACAGTGAGAAAGAGAGAAGAAAAAAAGGAGAGAGAGAGGACTGATTGTGACACTGGGTCAAAGGAAGTCAAGGAGATGCCCAACAGACTCTGAAGCCACGAGAGAGACGTGAGCCCAGAGAGGACACGCTGGAGACTGATTATGAAACATGAGCGTGGCCAAACAAACATGGCTGAGTAAAATTAGCTTTATTGACTGACGCCCCAGATGAACTTACCCAGCAGCCATAGGCACAGGAGGCCTCAGCCAGCAACTCTGGCCTGGTCTGACTGTTTCACATGTGCGTGTGTGTCATGGGGTCTGTGATATCTGGGCCACAGGCTTGTAGGGTGGTGGATTGACTGGCAGCACTGAGACCTGGGAATCAGTGGCAAATGACAATTTTCCAAAGGTCCTTGGGGCTCTAAAGTGGTGTGTGTGTGTGTGTTTGTGTGTGTGTGTGTGTGTGTGTGTGTGCGTGTATAGAGAGAGTCAGCTTATTACCCATTCCATTCCCCCTACCCATCAGGCCATTGGGCAGGACAAGAGGACAAGGAAGAGTCCAGTTTTTTGGAGGGGTGGGGGTGTCACTATAGAGTGGGTAGTAGCCTGTCACATCTAGCCAGTGCTGCTCAAAGAGTCAAGTCTAATGACATCTCCAGTACCAGTCTGAGCCTCTGCCTCCTGGGTTCATCAGAGAGGAGGGGTGGGGGTGGGTGGCTGGTGGTCACGGTGACAAGGCAGAGGAAGGGGGTGTGGGGTTGGCGGAGGAAGGGGGTGTGGGGTTGTGAACTCAACACGGGAGACAGGCAGGGTGAGGAGCCATCTCTCCCCACACGCCCCGGCCTGCGGAGAAACGCCACAAGCCGGGAAGAGGAGACGCAATGAGACAAGACTAGACTCAACGCAGGAGTCACCAGCCAAGCCAGGGGAGGTCAGAACTCACAGCGGGGTCAAAATGACACACATCCACTCTGATTAAACTAAGCCAGAGAGAGAGAGAGAGAGAGAGAGAGAGAGAGAGGGTGAGATAAAGAGAGAGCGATAAAAACACAAGCTGTAAGCTGTGTGCAAGCAAGGGAGAAGGGAGCATCACAGTGGAAATGAGAAAAGGGACTTGGAGCGAAAAACAGAATGAAAGGAGGATCTGAACTAGACATAAACAAACAGACACATCCAACAAGGATAGCAGAGGAAGAGAGTGATGCAATGTAATACAGCGAGACAGAGAGAGAGAGAGAGAGAAAGAGAGATAGAGAGAGAGAGAAAAGAAAGAGAAGATTCTGGAAAGAATGTGGATTAAAACCACAAGAGACGGAGCTGGCGTTGAGGCAGGGGAACAAATGGCGGGGGCCGCGGCGTGCATTCAAGGATGAGCCAACTGGAGCTGAGAGCCAGGCACACAGACAGGCCCAAATAATTACAGTGTGCTTGAGGAGGACGACAAGCCCAGGGAAGAGGGGAGAGACGCTAACCTCTACACACACTGGCCCAAGGTCAAAGCAGAATGCATCTTCTGTGTGAGGAAGTGTGTGTGTGTGCGAGCGTGTGAGTGTGTGTGTGAGTGTGTGCACACACCCTCGCTGTGCTGCATCTCCCCATGCCAGCCTCTTAACACTCCTCCAGGAGACGGGCCTGAGCCAATTACAGGACCAGCGCAGGGAGTGACATCAGCCCATACACACACACACATACATACACACACACACAGACCAATCACACAGCAATGAACGTCAATGACTCCTTTGCAATCAGCAGCTCATCATAACCAAGTCAGCTTGCCCTATACGGCTAGCGTTAGCATGGAAATGCTATTAGCACGTTAGCTAGGCAGGCTGCAAGCTGGGAGTGGGTCCTATTAGCCTGCTAGCTTGATACATTATTTCCAATGCTACAGAACGCTAGAGAGCCAAGGGAGGGCAAAGCAATGTGACTGACAGGGGCAGCACTGAGAGGCTATGTGCGGAAACTCGAGCACTGTGGACCACCTGGTAATAGCCTGCTACACACTCAACATCCACGTGACTACACTGTTCTCTCTCTCTCTCTCTCTCTCTCTCTCTCTCTCTCTCTCTCAGCACACACTCATTTGCACACATAAACAGACATAAACCTGCACAAATAAGCACATTTACATACTGTTACAGCAGAAATAGAAATACAGTACACAGATGCAACTATACTTACTCCCGAAAAAGACTCCAAACCTGCATGCATTGCGCGTGAGCGCAAACACACATGCACACAAACTCACACTTACAAACATGACCTCTCATTAAATGTGAGATGCTGCCCTGACAAAAGAACATCCCGCTGTAATAAAAAAAAAGCCCAGCAACTATATTTCTCACTTTCTCACTCAAAATGAACAGGCCTGCTTCGGATATTTAAAAATACTCCCCTAGTCTCCTGGCGGCAAAAGAGAGACGGGCTACGATCCCGGCATGAAACTCCTGCTTCTCAAAATGGAGCCTGGCAAAAACAGAGCAGTCAACAAAGAGAGAGGGTGGGGGAGGAGTTGGAGGACTGAATTATGAGCCAAACTATGAGTGTTGTTCGAGCCAGGCTCTGATTCATCATAACCTCAGAGACTGCGCCACCAGCATTGGGGCTGTACTAAGCGAATGGGTCAAAGGCTAAATGCATTGACATAAAAAACCCAATACTGTCAGAAGGGCACCAGTCAATTTGAGCCGCCATCAGCTCATGACTCATCAGGCTTGACGGATGCTAACTCAACAGTGCTGTCCAACACAACTCAAAACAGGCCTGCACTTCACAACTCACGGAGAGGCCAAGAGTATAAGCATGGAGAGAGGGAGAGAGACAGGGATGGTGGACGAGAGCGAAAGACACAGAGAGAGAGAGAGAGAGAGAGAGATGGAGGGTGTGTGTGCATCATTGGAGGCCCTGGCTGTCAGAAAGATGAACGTGCGTTTGGAGGAGTTGCCCGTCGCATCCAGAAACCTGTTAGGAGGGATGAGTGTCAAACGGCTGGCCTGCCACTGCATTAGACACTTAATTAACCTCTATGTGCGCTGATCCAGAGCTGCCATCCCTCGCTCCCTTGCTCCCTCCCTTCATCCCTTCTTTCCCCTCTTCTATATCTTTATAGTGTCCTATATTCACACTTCGCTCTATCTTACCTATTTTTCTTCTTTTTTCTAGTTCTCTGTCTCTCACCTATTAGTTCTTTATTATTTCTCTTCTCTTACTGTATCACTCTTTCGTCTCTGTTCTCATCAGTCCCTCGCCAGCACAGTCTCTCACTCTGTCGTTCTCTCTCTCTCTCTCTCTCTGTGGCTGTGGTAATTTATGTTCTTTATAACAACATGCATTCCCCATGCTTATCTGCCATTTGCCCTCTCTCCTTCGCACTTTCCTCTATCGCTCCAAATGACCCTGGGGAAGAATCTCTCCTTGCTCCCCATTTCTCTTTCTCTCCCCCCCTCTCTCTCTCTCGGAGGAACCACTAGCCTTACGCTTACAGTTCTGTTATGGCCATTCCTATCCGTCCTCAATCCCCCATCCCCCATGTTTCTTCTGGCTTTCTTCTCTCTCCTCCCTCGCTCCATCTCTACCTCCCATATCCCCCTGTTTCTCCCTGTCTCTCTTGACTCCTGACCCATCTCTCAGTCTGCCTCTCCTCTTCTCCCCACTGCCTCCCTTCCCTTCCCCTCCTCTCCTCTCCCCTCCTCTTCTCTCCCTCGTTCCTCCCCCTGCTCGGAGAAGAACTGCTGAACCAGCCTGCCCTTGGCTGGCAGCTGGAAGCTGCTGCTGGTAATTATTAATCTACAGTACAGGACACCCAAACACACACACACACCCACACAAACACACATACATAAGGACATGGAGGCACAAACACAGAACATAAACAAAATTACAGAGGACTGTGTTATTACATGCTGACAAACACACAGATACATGCACCCATTCACATGCGCAGACAGAAAGACAAACAGACACACACACACTCACACACACAAACAACAATATGAGGACGCATGGTATACAGCATTGGGCAAAGTGCTTACTGCACACAAGACATAAAAGAAGCAATATAGCAATACAGATATTACATTTTTGCTCGTCTAAACAAACACATTCACACACACACACACACTCACACACACACACACACACACACACACACACACACTCACACACACCAAATCCACTAAGCGCCTTCTTCAAAGGTTTATTTGAAAGAACCTGCTGCCAGTAGGCTGCTATCTCCCCCTTGCTCCTCTTTCTGCCCATATATATTCAAAGGCCAGCCATTAACCTTTCACTCTCCCAGGCCCCTCTGTGATCCACTGCTCTCTGCCAAGGGCTTTGAAGAGCACACCCAGCCCCGGCAGCAGCGCCACCACCACCACTGCCCCACCACCCTCCACACACACACACACACACACAGCACTGCTGCAGCACAAGCATTCCAGACACAACACACATCACATACACAGCAACGCCTACAGAAATAGGGGGAAAGAGTGTGTGTGTGTGTGTGTGTGTTTATTGATGTGTTGTGGGCGCATAGAGGGATAGGGGGAGGATGGAAAGCTTGAAGGAGAAAGAGGGGTAGAAGGAATAGGTAGAAGGAGTTGTGTAAGAATAAGAGAAGAATGAAGGGAGATAGAAAAAGAGAGGAGGAAGAAAGTGAAGAGAGAAAAAGGAGGAAAGAAGAATGGAAGGTTAAGGGGGAAAGAGAAGGAGAGGTTAAGGAGGAGAGAGGGAATGAAAAGGCTGGGAGAGGGAGGGAGGTTAAGGGAGAGAAAGAGCAATGGAGGGGGAGTAATGGAGAGATAAAGGGAGAGAGGGGAAAAGACAAATGGGGAGAGAGAGAGGGAGAGATGGATTGCAGGTAGTGAGGAGAGGGAAGGCAGGGATGGAGGGAGGGGAAAATTAGACGAGGGGAGGGAGGCACTGCTGGAGGATAGAGTGATAGAGAGAGATACAGATAGAGAGAGAGAGATGAAAAGGGGGGGAGAAGGGTTTAGAAAAGACAATCACTGAGAGATGGATGGGGGAGAAAACAGGAATGGTAAATGACGATAGAGAGATGGAAAAAGAGAGAGAGAGCTGATGAAAGAGAGAAAGCGCGTGGACGGGAGGGTGAGGAAAAGAATGAGCAGGAGGAGGAGGAGGGGGAGGGGTGAGAGAGAAAAGAGAGAGAGACACAGAGAGAGATAGACTGAGCAACAGAAAGGGAGAGAGAGGGAGAAAGAGAGAGAGCAACAGAGAGAAAGAGAGAGAGAGAGAGAGAGAGAGAGAGAGATGGAGACCACAAGATGAAGAAAGGCACGGGAGTCTGCACTCGTGGGCTGTGTAGGAGAGCATGCGGCCACGGCTGCACGAGAGGGCGTCTGCAGCCTTGCGACTATCCCGCGCGCAAAATAAACAGCCGGCCTGCACTCCTCAGCTCATTAGTTCAAAAATGAAGCCCTAATGAAATGATATGCTTTAACAGCTCACTGAACGCCTGCCAAAGCACCGCCTCATGCATCCTTTCCTGAGATGGGAGAGATCGGGAGGGCAGGTCGCACGCAATCAACACCCGCTTCAAAAGCTCCATCAGAGGTGCTTCGGAGACGGGAAGGGAGGAGGGAAAAACAGCATAAAACATTCAGAGGGGAACTTTTCGCTTTGTGAAACACGGCAGAAACATCTGGGCTCCCTGTGCCAAAATATCACTAAGGAGAAAAAAAAGGTGAAAAATAAGAAGAGAAAGAAAAGAGAGATGACTGGGTGTGAGGTGTGTGTGTTTTCTGTGTGTGTGTGTGTGTGTGTGTGTGTGTGAGAGAGAGAGAGTGTGTGTTTGTGTGTACATGTACATGTGTGTGTGTTTTCTGTGTGTGTGTGTGTGTGTGTGTGTGAGAGAGAGAGAGTGTGTGTGTTTGTGTGTACATGTACATGTGTGGAGATGCTTCCTGTTTCTGTGTTGTGGTTCCTTCCATGCGTGCATTTATTTGTGTTTGTGTGTGTGTATGTGAGTGTGGAAGAGCGAGAGGTGAGACAGAGAGAGAGAGAGAGAGAGAGAGAAAGAGAGAGAAGCGCGAGAAGAAGCTACCAGTGCGAGTAAAAGAAACTGCTTGCGTATGCACTAAAGGAACCTAAGGCCTTTCCGCCAGACTGATCTGAGAACAGCGATAGATAGCACTTAGCTCTGTACATGTTCACAATCTTAGTAGGACCGACACACTTCGTCCACTCTGGACCGATACGGTTCCCAAAGGAACAGTGCCTGGTTGTGCCCCACACACACACACACACACACACACAACATTCTCGTGCCTTGCAGAAGTCAGGCCACAGCATCAGGACCCCAGAAACCCATGCTGGACTGCCCGGCGCTGTGCCACTCTAAAAAGGCCTAATGCCATGCCGTTGCACAACAGGGCTTACCCATGCTGGGGATTTGTGGGCCGGGACAGAACAGGATTTCGTTTTTTTTTTCTCTTTCTGGTGGAGGATTTTTTTTAGGAAAGTGCTTGACAGGGAGCTTAGAGTTTGTGTGCAGATTGAGCTGTTTGTGCACATTGCCTTTGCCTGCGTGTGTTAGACCTTCTGTAACAGTGTGTGTGTGTGTGTGTGTGTGTGTGTGTGTGTGTGTGTGTGTGTTTGATGTGGATTAAGTGTTGGGATGACCTGCTCTTTAAGTGACTTTGCATATGTGCACATTCATGTTCTGTGTGTAGATCTACAGTTTGGTTCTGTACATTGTATGCACGTTGTGTTTATAGTCAGTGCATGTGTACTGTATGTTTACTGTGTGTGTGAGTGTGTGTGTGTGAGAGAGAGAGAGAGAGAGAGAGGGGAGAAAGAAAGAGTGTGTGATTGTGTGTGTGGTTGTGGGTGTTTGCTTTTGTTAGTGCACTTAATGAGATATGTCCACTTCTGTACTACATCTTCTAAGCACTCAGTCAAGGAATCCCGAGAAATGAAAGTGAGTTAGTTAACACAGTGCTCACAGGAAACACACAGAACAGACAATTGATTAGCAGTGTATTATGAATACCACTGTGGGCACATATGGGACACATACACATACCACCATGTATCAGCACACACACACACACACACACATACAGACATTTACATATGCACACTGTCAGGGTTGATGAAGCGACTCGATGCCAGAGGCCAAATGTGTCCAATGGAAGAGTGGCTCCATCAATCCGGGACAGAAGGACAGGGTAAATTAAACAACACAGGCAAACACAACACCAATGCCAACCAAACAAACCTGGTCAAGCAAACAGCACATCAGCCACACACATACAAACACATAGACACACATCTCTCTCTCCAACATTCTCTCTCTCTCTCTCTCTCTCTTTGTCTAGCTCCATCTCACTCACCACATCACTTTAGATTCTCTCTCTCCCTATCTACCTCAGCCTGTCTTTCTCATTCTCTCTCTCTCTCTCTCTAAATGTCAAATCATTCTCTCTCTCTCTTTATCTACATTTATGTTTGCATTTACACACTGTGGTATCCGGGATTCAAACCCATAACTTCCTTAACCACTATGTTGCCATCTCTGCCCCTTTATTAGTTTGCATGAAAATGCAAACTATTGTTATCACTCTTCCTTCTTATTCTTCTTATTTCCTAACGCTATTAATGCAGCCTGAACCGCTTAACCTAAAAACTTCGTTCCAACTTTGTTACGAAGGTCTCGCTCATGCCACCTGTGCTATGACTTTTCTAAATTCTGACTTTTATACTTTTTAAACTATTACTAAAAAACTATAAAAATTGGACAATGATCGCAACCCTATTATAAACACATTGAAAATGTTCAGACATCGTTTGTATGGATGTAAAACTGCAATTGGCTATTGCTTAGCGCACCTGCTCCTCTAGTTTGACCATTTGATAGTAGCCCCACCCACACGTAGTCACACAGTCACGAGATGTAGACTTTGGGACTAGCATCCTTAATACAGCAGTTGCACTTAGATGGCAAAGAAACCAGCAGTTCGGGCTTTCCAGGGTCAGAGGTTATTTCCGTGTAATGACTCATTTTAGCATCTTAAACAGTATGAAATGGATTAATTAAATGAAAAATGTTGCATAGTGGGCCTTTAACTGAGCTTCAACCGTTTAACCGAGAAACTTCATTTGAACTTTGTTGCGGAGGGCTCGGTCATGCCTTGTACAATGTGTATTTTCAACCTTCTAAGTCTTATACTTATATATATGCAGTTTATCTACAAAACTTTTTTCTCCATAGGATAAAACTGTTCTTCTCAGAGTGTTGGTTGGAACGATGAGTCATAATGGGTCTTTAGAATGTTCGTTTGAATTGAGTGCACCTGCTTTTAACTGTCAACTATCCACAACTTTCCTAGTTCCCATGATACCTTGCGCAAAATGTGTTAGAAACTTCTGTTTCAGTCATTTAACATTGATTACAATGGCAAGTTGTCGGTAATTAATGAAACGTTTCTGACACAATTTAACAACTAAAGCAAAATATTTTGTATTGTGTCATAAGAGAATGGTTGCCGGCACCTTGAACACCCAGCAGTTTGGATTTAAAATGTGTAGCCAGAGTTATTAGCCTACAGTTAAAATCCACAAATGTTAAGCTGTGACACACCGGCTATGTATGATGTACCGTTATTGTTTGAAATAAATAAAGAAACTATCGACATTATCGATTACATGTAATTGAAACAGTGAGGAGGTAACGTTAACGTCAATTTATCTATTGTTACAACCCCCATTATCATGAGATGACGGCTAAATACCAAATTACCGCACAGTAGGCTATCTATGGCAGCTAAACTACTTACAGCTAATAAGCAATAAATCTAACAAAAGAGCAACTTTTAGTCTTATATATGACAATTTAGTTCGGACTTTTTATACACCATATTTTACATGTAGATTATGAAATCAAATTTGTGGACCATCCGGGACGATGTAATGCACTCCAAAGATGTTAGCTAATGGTGCTAACGTTACCATTGCACTGGTTAGCATGTCAAACACATTGTTAGTCGTTTGCAAGTTACTGCATGATTTCGAATGTAATGGTACAGTTCACATCAGTTAACAAATAGTAAGGACTTGTCATTATTGTCCTAATGTTCGTCATGAAGTTTATTAATCAAACCAAACATGCAATACTAACTGTGATGTTGGCATGTTAGCTTCGTGACTCATTGCTCTGTTAACATTATAACAAGCAACGTTTTTATCTCCTGTGTATTCTACTTATTTCATCATAACATGTGAGCTGAGTGACGGAATTTTTTTTTTTGGGGGGGGGGACATTTCTTAGCAAATACTTAAATGGAGCTGTTTAAATATGTTTTTCCTCCACAGAAGCAAGGTCAATAATTTCATAGATAAATACTGCGTTCGGCGTCTGCAGCTGATTCACCGGAAGTTCCAAACACATTCGTTGCTACAGCAGCGGCCCAGGAAACTTGTGGATAAGCCAAAAATCTGACTTGAGTACTACTATTAGCATCATTAAGCTATGTTAGTATAGTTAGTATACTTAGTATATCTGCTAATTAGCATTAGCTAGGTTTATTGAGTGATACTATTAGTATCTTGAATTTCTCCTTGGGGATCAATAAAGTATCTATCTATCTATCTATCTATCTTGTAAGCATTGTTGGCATCATATCATTATTAACATTTCAAGTTTAAATGCTATATTAATCTTTTTGAATCTTTTAAACTGTTTAAGCCATTTTACTATCCAACTATTTAACTATATACACCACTAGCCCACCCTACAATAAAACGCAACTTTTAAACAGAATTTAAACTATTTTTTCATCTTTGCTACTTGATCTTTCTCTTCAGTCATCTGAATTATCTGTTCAATATTGTTCTACTTATCATTCTATTCAGCATTTTAATTATTAAGCAACTAAGTATTAAATGTAACTATTTAATCAATTCAACCATTCAACTATCCCACTATTAACTCTATAAACTATTTCACTTTGAAATTCCACTACATAAAGTTGCCCTGCATTTACATGCAAACGTAATTCCCTGGAATTACATTCTCTAGTTTAATTCTCTACCTCCCTGTCTCGACCCATCACTCTCACCCCCCTCTCTCTTTCCCCTCCTCTCTCTCCATCTTTCTCTCTCATCTCTCTCTGTCTCTGCCTCTAAAGTTTCTGGGCTGCCCTCCCCCCTGCTGTGCCTGGCTGGTTGGCTGAGGATCCACCGAGAGCACAGCAGATGGTGCAGTGATGTCTGTGTGGCAGAGCACTGCCTGGACAGCCCCACATTTCCCCTTCTTCACCACCCATACACACACACACACACACACACACACACACACACACACACACACACACATACACTCTCACACACACACACACACTATGACCCTCACTGAACGCATTTATGACACGACTTCTACACATTCATA
>JAGFZM010005580.1:4556-9556 GCA_017657215.1 Limnothrissa miodon | reverse complement strand
CTGCCAGCCTCTCCCTCCCCTCTCCGCAGCAAGCAGACGGGGACACTTTTTTGGCAGCGCCCCCGGCATCCACCTGCACCTGTGCCTGGCTAACCAGATCAGTATTTAGCAGAGGCTTGATGGCGCCCTGCGGGGGGATGAGTGGGGGCGGCGGCGAAGGGATCGGTGAAGAGGATGGGCCTTGGCCAGCGCTGGAGGAGAGGAGAGGAGAGGCGGCTGTGTCCTGGCGGCTGGCACAGGCCACCGGGTCGTTTAAATCCATGCTGCCTGGCTGTCTCTGTGTGTGATTGGTTGGTGGGTTTGGCCAGCTGGCTGGCTGGCTAACCTGGCCTGGTATGGGCACGAGGCGGCCTTGGCTCGGCTCCCCGCCTGCCTTCCGCCGCTGCCGCCCTCCCTTTGATTCGCTGAGCTGATCAAACAGGATCTCACAGCCACAAGGGACAAAGCCATCAATCCGGCAATGTAAGTCAATGTGGATGTTAGTGGATGCGTGTGTGCGCGCGTGTGTGTGTGTGTGTCAGTTCTACAGTAACGCTACGGCCCGAATTGTTGGGTCATAGGTCAGAGTCCTAGGTCAGCGGACAGTCAGCGTGCGACACTGCATGTGATCAAGGCCCTCTTAAACCACACACACATGCACACACAAACACACACACACACGCACCTGTTCCCGCTTTAGGGTTTGGAACGGAGAGCGGCACGGCAGGGAGCGACAGCATCCGCAATCTGCTCGAGAGTGATGACGTCCTGTCGCTATGGTAACACCGGCTGAGGCTTTCACGGCTTGATTTAATGTACAAAAAAAAGAAAACAGCAAGAGAAATCTTTTTAAAATGATTTCCATCAGGCATGTCTTATGAGATATTAGGGAACTAATGCTTCAAAAGAGGGGGGGCATACATGGTGATATCAGTGTCACTAAACTAAACAGCCTCTTACGGTGAACCCACACACAATTCATTTATTGAAGCCCAAAACAGTGCCACATGGCATATTTTGTCCGTTGCCAGCCGGATCAATACATATATTTCCAGCTTGTTATACATTAATGAAGATTTAATTTATCCATCCATTCTTCCATTGACTAGCGGCGGTGTTTGGCTAATTACGCACTGGAGAGACATCCATCACGGTTCCCCACTGATTTCTGCCTCTCTTCACACAATGAATGGAGGGAAAAGGATCTCATCTTCAAACAGTCACCCCTCCTTCATGCACACACACACAGAGACACACAGACACACACACACACCTCTCCCAGCAGGGATGGGACTCCTGGAGGGACTGCTTATTGGTGATAGATTGGCGTGTTAATCAATAAAGGCCTTCAGTGATTGTTCACAGAATGAATCCATTTGTCAGGCTCCACATCTGTGTTATTGAAAAGCCTAATGTTTATGGTGCTTTAAAACACACACACACACACACACACACAGAGCGACAGACATGCTTGCGGACATAAACAGACAAAAGAGAAAGCGAAATGCGAGACAAAAAGTACAAAAAACAGCAGTATATGGGCTACAGACCACCCTGTGGGCTGTGTGGGTGAACCATAAACTGGGCCTCCTCTCACAGCGAGATCAGACAGCAAGGGAGAGAGAGGGAGGAGAAGATGGAATAAAAGAGAAAGAGAGAGGAGAGAAAGAGAGAGAATACGTAAAACAAATGTACTGTATGCAGCCCATGCACAAAAAAATGAATGGATTTTAGAGGGAAAATAAGACAGGGACACTTGTGTGTGTGTGTGTATGTGTGTAAAAGAGAGAGAAAGAGGGGAAGAGAAATAGAGTGTGGGAAGGAGACAGAAAAAAAAGATGTAAAGGAGAGGAGAGAAAAAGGGAGACAAAGAAAATGAGACAGATTTTTTTTTAATTCATTATTGCTTTTGCTATGCTTTTTTAACGCTTTAGCAATATTGTATGTCATGCCAATAAAGCTTATTGAACTGAATGTAGACAGTAAAGAAAGGTTCGTATGGGCAAAACCAATGACGGAGGAGTAGAAAGGTAGCAACAGACCTGGAGAGATGAAAAGAGAGAGAGAGAGTGAGAGGGGGCAGGTAGTGAGATGGATGGGGGGATGAGGAGAAAAAGGTACTGAGAGGAATGAAGAGGCAGGGCAGGCAGAGAGAGGGATGGAGAGATGGAGAGAGGGTATTGAGAGGGATGGAGAGTGGTAAAGATAGGGCAGATAGTAAAAGGGGTAAAGGGATGGAGAGAGAAGCAGGGAGGGTACGGTAGGTAGGCAGAGGATTGGAAGAGAGAGAGCGAGAGAGGGCAGATAGTGAATAGTAATTGAGGGATGGAGAGATGGAGAGAGAGCAGGGCGCCAGCGGTAGCACTAGCAGTAGCAGAGCCAGCCCTTGCTCTGCAGGGCAGCTGGAGATTCACAGGGCTGCTCCAGCTTTGAGGCCACACCACTACAAAGCAGCCGCACACTGAGGGGGGACATCAACACAGCCAGGGCCAGTCTGGGGCCTGGGGCACCAGAGGAGAGCTTGCACACACACACACACACACACACACACACACACACACACAGACACCGAGGGAGAAATAAACAACACACAACACACAAAACCATAAACAATCACATAAGATACCACATGAACACAGACACACACACACACACACACACACACACACTCACTCACACTCACATACATCAACACAGAAATATGAGGATCCCATTCACACACACACACACACAAACACCACCAGTGAGAGTGAAAACAGGACACAGAGGGGGAGAGAAAACCAGTGTGGAGCAGCCGTCTGCAGGAAGCCTGGCCCAGGGAAGAAGTGAGAGAACGCAAGCGGGAGAGGGGGAGGCACAGGAGGGGAGGGGAGGGGAGGAGAAGAGCGAGATGGAAGGAAGGGAAGTGAAAATAAAAAAAGAGAGAGAGAGAGAGAGAGTGAAATAGAGAGTACAATAAGGGGGCAAGAGGAGATAGGGGATTGAAGATAAGAGGGGAGAGATGGAGGGGAGAGAAAGAGTAATAGAGAGGAAGAAAGAGAGAGGGAGAGGTATGGCGTGTGGACGACGGTCCCTGAGACAGACGGAGCAATCTGACGTGTGAGAGACAGCGAGGGAGGTGCAAATGGGAGGGGCGCCCTGGGAGAGGAGTCATGCTTGGGTGGACGGAACACAGAGGACAAAAGAAGAGCGCCCAGGGGAGAATAATGAGAGAGGGAGAGGGAGTGATAGAGGCAGGAAGGGAGAGAGAGAGAGGGAAAGAGAGAGAGAAAGAGAAAGAGGGAGAAATCAGAATGGTGATATGAAGGCGGCAATGAAAACATTGAACGTCAGAGAAAGAGAAACGGTAGGGGGAAGGGAAAGAAGGAAGAGAGAGAGGGGGAGCGAGAGAGGCTTGAGGAGCAGAGAGTGGGAGGGATGGAGGGAGAGAAAGAAGGAGGGAGACAAGGAGAGGAAGGGAGGGAGGTTAGGAGAGGTGGTCTTTAATCAAAATGTTTTTCAATTAATTTTACAATTAACGGGCTCCTCGTTAGACATGGTACACTCAGGAGATGACACTGCTTACGGTACGGTGTGTATGTGTGTGTGCATGTGCGTGTGCATGTGTGTGTGCGTGTGTGTATCAGTGTAATGATGACAGATTGGTGGTCTCGAGGGACGGGCAGCAGCACAGTGGCTCTGCTCTAGCAGCGATGCCAGCACACGACCCGGGAGCTGGGCGGGTGACCAAACATCCCCAGCAGAGCCTTGTCTGGTGACTGGAACATGTGACTGCTAAATGCACACATGGCCCTCTGTCTCACACACACACACACACACAGACACACACACACACACGCATACACACTCACACTTGTTGGTCTCCCTGTGCATCAACACATTTGTATTACACTAGTCATACACAAATGTATCAGCAATGAATACTTAAAAACACACTTACACTAAAAAAATATACACTAAAAATGATGCCACACAAGCATACACAAACGCACAATGTGTATATAACATAGAAAAACACATTCACATACTCCTAAAAACACACACCTAAATGCTTTATGTGTCACTTGTTAACAGCACATACATAAAATACACACCAGCATCAGTTACAGATGCACACACACAAACACACACACTCCTGGCGGATATAATTATGTGGGCATATTTATTCACACAATGGCACTAGGAGACTTGTTTCTTCTCTCGCTTTTTTATACACACACACACACACACGCACATATACACACACAGACACACACACACTCCTCACAAACATGCACTCGCTGGTGGAGTGGCACGTACACTCTGCTGGCGCCTGACTCTCTGATACACTGTTGTCATGGCAACCCCATTAAGGAAGGACACTGCAACAACAGTGAAATCAGCCTTTCTCTCCCTGCAACCTTCTTTTTTTATTCCTGAGAAAGCTTTCTCCCTCTCTCCAACACCTCCTCTCCCCCTCGCGCTCTCTTTATCCCTCTTTACTTCTTTCTCCCCCTTTCATGAGGTGCACACTACATCTGTCCTCGCCTCTTCTCTATTAATATGCCATCTATTCATTTATTCCACAGACATCCTTCCCTCCGCTCTTCACCTCTCTCTCTCTCTCTCTCTCTCTCTCTGTCATTCGCTCATCCCTCCTTCCCTGAAGAATATCTGTGTTTGTCTCTTGAGCTCCATCATATAGTCATGTCTCTGTCTCTTTCTCCTGCGCTCTGTGCATGTAATTGTTTAGTTGGCCTCTACCTATGCATCCACTGTAATGTTTTATCTATTTTACATTCTTTCTCTCCCTACCACTATATATCTACTCTCGCTTTGAATCGTTCTCTCTCTCCCTCTATCTCTCATCTGACCCCTCTTTTTCTTCTCCTGTCTATTTATGTGTCACTTTTTTATTTATCCTTCACCTCTCCTCTGTTTCTCTCTCTCTCTCTCTGACACACACACACACCTTCTACATCCCCCACCTTTCATTCTCTCTCTCTCTCTCTCTCTCTCTCTCTCTCTCTCTCTCTCTCTCT
>JAGFZM010005579.1:0-10573 GCA_017657215.1 Limnothrissa miodon | reverse complement strand
ACTGTTTCTACCACCCCTTGATTGGCTTGCTGTCTGCCTGCTGAATACATTGGGAAAAAACCCAGTCTCAAAACACAACACAGAAGCTGCAATACCAAAACATACACTAGGGGCAGGAGGTTGTGCACCAAAGCAATAACAGACAACGGCCAACCAATCGTGAAGAGGTGGGGGTTAATGCGCGTGCGACAGTGTTGATTGTACAGCGTGAATCTGGGTGTGAGTTAGCAATACTGTGTCGGTAAATTTATTTTTGAATTATTTTTGGCACGTCCGAAGAAAAGATGCTCGGAGAAGGCGTGAAGAAGAGAAATTGAGAAGCAACGAAATAAGCCCTGGGTTTACATTGGGGATTTGTTTGAACGGTGGACTTCGCCGGCAAAAGAACTTCCAATCGGATGTAGTCATGCAGAGGTGGCACGTTTTTTATTGGACAGGTAAAAGTTACGATTACTTGTTGTGAGAGCATTCACATGCAAAAATAAAAAATAACAGTTATCTCCAAAGCCATCTCATGAAAGCAACATTACAAGACGGTGATAATTATACTGCTTATACTGACTAAGGTACAACGATTACACTGGGGGGGGGAGCTTGCTCTGTTTTGTTTTGTATTTATGTGAAATGTTAGCAGAAGTGACGTCGAACAGCATCGCATAGAGCGCCTTTAAAACCCTTATAGTATTGTAACACCGCACACATACACTCCAAACACATAATCTATGGAGCAGCACAATGTACACTGATTTCTGCATTTGCATTTAATCTGCAGAAAAAAAAAACTTCTCAAGGTATGCCAGTCTGACGTCAACTTAGAAGCCTTCTTTTTTACTGACACCTCGTTGCATCATGTGATAAATAAAAGAAACCCCAGCCAGAAAGGAGGGTGGGGGTGGTCTCACAGTACCCATGAGGCTTACAGGGTACAAATAAATCTTTTGGACTATCTACCTTAAGGTTGTATCATTAAGAATGATGTGTTTTTAAGTCTCATGCTTACACACAAAAAGCATGCTGATAAGCTTTGATCATTGGCAGAGCATCCCACAGACCTGACAGATGGTTTAAAGACGGAAACTTTATTGGAGGTGAGGTGTCAAAAGCAGGGTCTTAAAGAAGTGTGTTACATAATGTCAGGTGTCAGAGTGAGGCAGGGCAAATCTGTGTTTCTCTTTGTTTGAATCTTGCATTATGTAAGACAAATGTAAGACAAATGTTTTCATGTTCTCAAAACAATTGGTCCAGTCAGACACACAAATGTCTGTGTGAGTGTGTGTGTGTGTGTGTATGTGTGTGTGTCAGAGAGAGAGAGAGTAGTAGAGATCTGTGTAGTGGCAGCTCTTCTTAGGCTCTGCATGGCACCAACGGAGTGGGTGCACGTATGACGTGCAAAACATTCTCGTGGCTCAAAAATCTTAAACTAAAAATTGTTTACCTAATAGATAAATCAAAAAAAATTTATTTCAATTTATACCATTATTTCAACTAATAACAGAATGTCTTCCCTCTCAGTCACAGTTGGTCAGAAAACTGTTTTACCTCAACCCGACCGTCTACAGAACAATCACGACATGACCTGCATCTAACATTACAAGTGCATTTCCCCCTAGTAGTCAAACACACATTCTGACTTGATAATCATGAACTTACATATTGTTGCGAATTTCTCTATAAGGCCCCTACATTTCCAGTCCCTAATCGTTTATGTTGTGGGCTAAACAACTACTACAACATTATCATTTAACCAGAGCCATTAAACATTATACTTAATACATTTCAAAAACATTTCACTTTAAATTTTCTTAAAGTTTCTTACAAATAACAGAAGTTATTAAAGTAAGTAAAGTGATTTCTCAACTATTCTACATAGACTTCAGCTAACATTATTTAAAACTTTCAGTCCAAATAAAGGTTTAGTCTTTCAACCCGAGTCATGTGTCAGGCAGAGCTTTGATGTTGCAATTATTGCGAGGGAAATAATTGCGATAATGCGATTATTATGAAAGAATACATTTTTAAATACCCTATTATTTATATCCTAATTGATCATATTATTAATATCCCAATTATATCGGAAATATCCTACTGCTTCATTTAACTCTTGAGCAATTTTTGAGGTGGGTGCAAAAGGCACAGACTTTGAGAAGGATTATTTAACAGCTGGTTGTTGAACTGCAGCACCAAAAAAAGAAAGAAAAAGAAAAAAAAAATAAAGATTATCTTTGTTTGGAATTACAAATAATCAATGTGCTTTACAGCAGTCTATTTACCACTCCCTCAATTGTATTTGTGTAGGCAAAATATGCTCTGTAGGCTACCATTATTATCACACCAGAATTATCTTTATTGAGTGTAATTTACCAATTCATACCCATTTCTTAATTACTTTTCCAATTCTCAATTTTAACTTCAGTTCATGCTGTCTGTCTATTACAGTGTTGTTGGTTTGAAGTTGTAGGTGGCTTGTGGAGAGAAATATGGCGATTTCACAGTTTTAACGATGAAAAGATTTTTCCGTGCTTGAAGTCTACTTGCTCTATGGTACAGTAATTCTTTGCTACTAGTGTAGTAGACCTCCAGCTCTGAAAAAAATCTGACCACTGTTAATAAAACGGTGAGATCATCTAATTTAGTTTTTTTTTTTTTAAACACATCACAGGGAAAGGACTGGAAGTCCACTGAAAGAGAGGGAGCTAGGCTTAAGGATACACCAAGTAAATTAGGCAACTAGCCAAATCTATGGTGTTGCAGCAGTAGCCTCAGTAGACCAAAGTTATCTCCCAAAGAAGCTAACCTATGTCACACGGCCGAACTCTTGATGTAGGCTACTTAAAACTCAACTCTTGCAGCAGTTAGTATTGAGAATGGCCCGTTTATATAAATATCCCCTTGCAACTTAAGTGATATTAAGTAACATATCAACAACAACCTATTTCTGTTATTGTACATTACCTTCATATGAATGTATAGAGCTGAGTGGTTGTCATGACTCCGAAGTGTTCCAAGTGTTACCACGCTTCACGGCTACTTCTTTACGGCAGCTTTTACACCATTTGGTCATTTTGGGAAAACCAAACTCCCACACTGGTGATTTTAGCCGTTTTTTCGGAGGAAATAGTTGTGCTGTCGGCGTTCTAGGCTATTGCATCAATCCTCTGCCGGTAACAGCAAGCTACCGCAGGTCTTATCCTACTCATAAATGACAGTTTCATGAATTTGCCTCCGGTGGCCACACGTGCATGTGTTCTGCAGGTGCAACATTATTTTTCTTCCGCGCAAATCTGCCAGTTTGTCTGCATTTCGGCACAATGCATGTTATTCAAAAATATTTTCATATTTGGGAGCTTTTGCACAACAGCTCGCCTCACCACACCCTTGGAATCAGGTAAGGTCTTGATTCGGCCCATAATCTAAGAGTTGCATGGGGCAGTCTCATCTGCTATCAGGACGATGTCTCCATTTTGAAAGTTTCTCCTAGGTCTTGACTACTTCTGCCTATTCTGAAGTAATGGCAGGTACTCTCTGAGCCATCTTGTCCAAAACAGATCTGCAATATATTGCACCTGTCAACATCGTCTCCGTGCATATTGGTCCTCCTTGGAGAAGACCCCAGGAGGGATGCTTGGTTTGCTCTCAAAAGCAATAAGTGATGCCGGTGTGCCCTCGTTTGACCTCAAAAGGTCCAAAGAAGTCCACTCCAACATTGGTAAATGGAGGTTAATCTGGTAGGATGCAGTCCAATGGCAGATCCTCTTTCACTGCACTCTCACTTTCACTGCACAGGACTTGACCTTAGGGTCATCTTTAGGTATGTCCCTCGCTCATGGCAATTCAGGCCAATCTTCTTGAGACGTCAGAAGAAAGTCTAGGCCTTGTAACCAAGTTTTGCTCTTGAAAAAGTCTCTCACCTTCATCCCCCTTGAGGCCTGGTCTGCTGAATTTTTACCTAATTTCACATAATGCCGTTGAGAAGGATGACTGTGTCCCGTTATCACTGCAACCCTATTAGCAACAAAGGTCATTGTATTCATTAGAACTGTGGTGCTGTCAGTCCAAATGACAGAATCTTGGAGCAACATTTGGTACCACCACTGCAGCTGTTAGCCCTAGCCGTGGGATTGTTACATGTTTCAGAGGGGCTACCCTTGCCTTTTCAATCAAAAGTGTACAGCTTGGTTTGAAAGGAGCAGGTAGTTGGCAGTGCTGTAGCCAATCTCTGATGCATTAGCAAAATGGTGCAATTGTGCTGACTGCAAAGGTCCAAATGCTAATGGCTTAACACATCTGCTTACTGTAAATCCCAGATCCCAGCCACACTTTCCTTCAAACAGAGTCCTGAGTAGCTTTTCAGGTAGAATGACTGCCCCCCAAAATCCTAGAGGGTCATATAATGCACTGACCACAGAGAGGATCCCACGTCTTGACAAAGGAACATTAAGTTGGAATTTGAAACTCTGTGTTTGTGCACCACTGGACACCCAGGGCACATTCTATGGGAAAGATGGGAAGGCTCAGATCTAAATCTTTAAAATCAGTTGCACAATCCTCTTCGAGTATGGTCATCAGAACAGCTTTACTGAAACTGAACCACTTAGTCAGATGAAGGCCAATCATGGCACACAGAGCTTTTAGGTCTTTCACAAGCGGAATTGCTTGAGCATCAGAGGGAATTAACTTTAAGCAGTCATCCACATTAACGTGGCAGAGAACAGTGTCAGCTGCTTCTGGACCATTAGTGCCACATTTTCTTGCCTGAACCTGATAAGGAGTGTATTAGTAAGATTCGGGCCTTGGAGCAACTGCTCATTGAAAGAGACTACTCTGTAGGTTGCTGTGCAATCAAAGACCACACAAATCTTTTTTTTCTTGGGGTGGTACATTCCATGGTGGGGAATGTAACACACCCTGCCATCATCACATAGCAGTTGTTCCCTGGGAACCCTGACTCCATAGCCAGGGCGGTGGTGGCGCAGGTGGTAGAGGAGCCATTAGGGAAAGTCCACAACAAGGTAGCAGCAGGTTGTGCAAATGGCATACATCAGAGGTGGTCTTTTCTGTGAGTCATTGGATTCAGAGTCAAATTTATTTTATGGTGGTGGCGCAGGTGGTAGAGGAGCCGTTCGGTGACTGCAAGGTTGCAGGTTCGAAGTGTCCTTGAGCAAGACACTGAACCCCAAATTGCTCCTGGTGGCAGGCTGGAGCCTTGCATGGTAATCCCCCTCCACTCTGGCTCTCCTGACCATTTAGAAAGCCAGTAATGTTGCTTTACAGAAACCTTGTGTCTATTTCCATAACAAGCACACACTAACACAGTGTTTGAAGATTAGAGGACTATCACTCAAGGACAGATTAGATTTTCTAAGGCTTAAAGGCCTGTGCTTTGGATGTCTTTTCACAGGACTCCTTAGCAAGGACTGTAAAAGGAAAGCAAAGTGTCAAACATGTTCATAGAGACATCCAGACCTGCTGCACATAGAGAAGAAGGAAGACAGTGTGCCAGCTGATAAGAAGGAAGAAGACAGTTTAAAGAACAAAGAAATCACCAGTGCAGGTGTCTCTATAGACAGGGAGGCTTGTTTTATACTCGGGCTGGAGGGAAATGTGCATTAGCTGTTTGCCTGTCAAGATCAAATCTGAGCGGAATGATAGATACGTGGAAACATATGTGTTTATGGATCCTGGCAGCAGAGCAAGCTTTTGTCGTAAAAAACACACTGAGCCCTGAGCGCTTTGAGAGATTTTCAAGCGACAGCACCCTCAGAAAAGCAATAGCCCAATTGATTCACATTGCTCACTCCTTCAATTACTCTTGCCAAACCATGGGTTGTCGCCACTGGCACATCTGCCGGCCCACAGTAGAAGAGTTAACAAAGGCACAGGCATGCATTGTTAAAACTGTACAGAGAGAATACTACAAGGAAGAAATAAAGTGTATACTGGCTGGTACTAGCATTCCCTCCAGAAGCAGTCTTTGGAAATTACGCCCAATTATAGACAGTGCCGGTCTTCTCAGAGTTGGGGGTCGGATATCACAGATGTGGACACCACCAATCCCCTCATCATCCCTGGTAGGCATCACTTAGCCACGCTCCTGATACGGCACTACCACCAAGCTGTGAATAATCAGGGGAGACACTTCACAGAGGGTGCAGTTAGAGCAGCAGGCTTTTAGTTGGTTGGAGCTAAGCGAGCAATCAGCACAGTGCTCTGTAAAAGGGCAGTTAACTCATGAGCTGCTGTCCACATTCATGGCAGAAGTATCCGCCATCGTGAATGCTCGCCCACTGATCCCAGTTTCGAGTGACCCTGAATCACCATTCATTCTCACACCAGGAACACTGCTCACCCTAAAAACTGGATCTCCGCCTCCTCCTCCTGGTAATTTTGAGAAAGGAAGTCTGTTTAATGTGGGATGCAATTATCCCAGGCGGGGAGTGTTGTGTTAATAGTTTTAAACGTTATTATAACTTAATGTTGTTTAGTTCTGGATAAACTACGCCCATCTAGTGGTCGTTTTAATTCTTGCAGTCGTAAACAGTCAAACAAACAGTAGAAGAAGAAATATCAAGTAGAACAGTGTTCTGCACATGATGGCGGCTCTGCAGTACGTTGGGTTCTTTTCCACCCGAAAGCATTGACTGTAAGTTACCAACTAACATGTCTTGAGTTGAATTGAATACATAGGCTATGTTATAGTAGGATATGATTTATTTACATGGATGGTGTATACTGTAATTAGTGATGAATGGCGCAAATTGTATATCTCTGTCTATCGCTTCTGTGACTAGTACATTCATGTATCGTATTTGTTGTAGCAGTTTCACAATATCTGTTCAGAAGTCCAGTAAATTTGAAGTCAACTTGCCAAGTCCTGGAGTTTCTGTTTTTTTGATGATTGTTTAGCTGTTCGGATAGCCAGTCTCAGGCGAAGCCCTTACAATTAGTCATCCAGTTTTTGATAGCATTGAAGCAGGCAACAAGATTAGTTACTGGCGTACAGTCATTAGGCTTCATTAAAAGGTATAGTTGGGTGTCATCTGCATAAGAGAGGAAGGTAATGCCATGTTTTCTAATAACAGATCCCAAAGGTAGCGTGTAAAGGGAGAATAGCAGAGGCCCTAGTACTGAGCCTTGGGGTACACCATACTGCACTTCAGTGTGACATGATGCTTCATTATGTGCATGTACAAACTTGTAGCTTTCGGGTAAGATCAGAAATATCTTTGATAGGTGTCTTTCGTGAGAAAGTTAGAACACGGTCAAACAGTCTAAAGGTGCAGTCCTTAACTGGTTATTACTTTCAGCGATGGTTGTAGACATTTTTGCATGTGTTGTGACAGAATAGTGACGCGGTTGTTACTGGTTGCCTAGTTATTGAAGTAGTAGCCTACTTTAAGCTCGAACAGCTTCGGTCAAATTGAAACTGCAATGCATGCAAATTATAATGTGTTTATTTATTTTCCCGTCTTTATTCTTATTATATTCAAATTCCCCATCGCGAGGGCCAACCTGTTCTTGCAGCTCCATTGTCAGTGGCGCGATACATTGAGCAAGTGAAATTATGGGAGTGGGTTATGCGTTAAATATTTTAACGTGATAAATTCCAAAAATTAATTTACGTAATTAACGCATTCATTTGGACAGCTATAACAACAATAAATAATAAACAACACAAATATCCCTTTTCGTCACATTCTCGCCAGACCAAATCTGATCTCGTACCACAAGATCTTGTCACACTCCTAGTATTTATGTCTGTCATAAACACACGTGCGCACACACACCCACACACACAAATATAAATACTAAATAACGTTTCCCAAAAGCATTGTTGCTAACTTCCGTAGCTACTTCCTAGGTTCATTTGTGGTGACTACACACACACACATGAATACATACATGTTTGTGCACATGCCCGCATACACATATACACACACAAACATGTATGTATGTATTCACATGTGTGAGCGCATATATAATCTAAGCACAGTGTTCTCCACAACCTCATCTAGCTTTTCACAGTCTTGCATGTGTCTTTAAGACGTGATAATTTCTCAGGCTAACGTCAAGGCCCAGAGAACAAGAAAAAGTAGAGAGAGTCCATGGATGTGCCGGCCCTTGGCATAATTTCCTAATGGGCGTTATCTGGCGCATCTTTGTTCTGTGGTTAATGCACTCTGGCTGGTTCAAAGCCATGCTAATCAGTCAAGCATGGCCGTCAGGAGACCAATTACACTCGCAAGTCCCACTTCAGTGCAGCCTCAAACATTCCTCTGCCCTGCCCAAATTGCACACACACACACACGTATAGATGCACACACATACACACACAGGCCTGGGCACATACACACCCAAATATACACAGCCCTACATTGATGCCTGAATTCCTTCTTTGATACACACTCAAAATGCTTATGCACACACATACACATTTATACTCTTGCATATACACACATATCCATATTCATATGCACATATGCTCTCTCTCTCTCTATCCCACACACACACACACACCCTGAGAATTGACATCACATCAGTAGGATGATGATGCAAAGATAGAGGCAATGGAGCATGGATTAAATTGCCTTTCTTTTCTTTTAATCTCTCTCTCTGTCTCTCTCTCTCGTTCTCTCTCAATGTCTCCTGATGATAATTCCTATCCAGAAGAAAACCTGTTGCACTTACTGTAATGTTTTGAACACTTTGCAAAAATAGTAAGGAGCCTCCAAGCGTATCTTATGTCCATGTAGAGTAGACTGATGTGACCCAGTGAAGACTATCTTCACCGTGGGGTTTGCCTTGAGAGCAGGGTTATGGATTAGCTACACCTTGTAGCTCTGCGGTGGAGGCTCGGCAGAAAAATAAAAGAAAGAAATACATACACTTACACACACACACACACACACACACATGTGGATCTATTCCTGTGCACCATGGGGCACTCTAGATTCCAGTTTAAATGTAAGACAAGGGAGTGTGTATGTGTGTGTGTGTAAAAGATTAAGAGAGAAAATAAAGAGGAAATAGAATAAAAGAGGAGACACACAGTTATCAAACTAATATTTAGATAAACACTGCAGCAACATAATACCCAGGTGGATTACATGAACTGGCTACACCTGGATTCAGGGAGAAAAATAAAAAGGGCAAAAGAGAGAGCCAAATGCTTTTAGAAAGAGAGAATAAATATAGGAGAAAGGTAGATGGGGAAAGAGAGAGGAGGTTGAGGCTGCCGTGATTGATGAAGCAGGGGGTGCTCGGACTCCCGCCAGGTTGGGACCCGATCTGCTGCTCTCCAGTCGGTGTGAACTGGACGAGTTGTATTGGGTTGGGGCTGGGCTGGGCTGTGGTGCAGCATGGGTATTGATGGGCAGCCAGAGAACTGGGGGTGATCTGACTGAGGCTCAGTTTACACAAAAGGCGCCGCCACCCTGGGCTAAGATCCATAGTATTGGGGATGTGAGGCAGTAACTGAGAGTACATATCTGTTTGTGTATGTGTGTGTGTCTGTGAGTGCGTGCATGCGTGTGTGAAAGTAGTCACAATGTTCTTTGTGTGTAAAGACTGCTAGTTTCAATTGCATATTGTATGCACACAAGATGGAATATGCATTTGAAACTAGCAGTTTCTGTGTAGCAGTCTAGCAGTGTGCATGTGACTGCAAGTGTGTTTGTGTACATGTGTGTGTGTGTGAATACTATCCACAGATCTATCCATCCCAGATAGTGACTCTGTGTATGTGTGTGTGTAACAGTATGTGTGTGTGTGTCGTGAATTTGTGTGTGTGTGTGTATGTGTGTTTGTGTGCTTGTGAATTTTCAGAGCCACAGGTCGTGAAATGCATGAATGTGTATGCATCGGCAGGTCATTTGCTCCTATAGCAGGCGTCTCAGTAGCTCTTTGTTTAGGCTCTGAGAGCACAGCGTCGCGTGGAGAGGAATGTCTTTGTTATGCCCACAAGTGTGAACAGAATGAAAGATAGTCGCTGTAAAAACAATTTGAATGTGTGTGTCAGTAGGGTGTGGGAATGTATGTGTGTGTGTATGTGTGTGGATGTCAGACCATTATGGGGCCAAAACAGTTTATTGTGAGGTCATTTTTTCCTATGAAGAACAGACCCTGAATCTTTTCTCTCCAGCACCACCCCATCTCCTTCGTATGCATCTATATCTGTGTGTGTTTGTGAATGTGTGAGGGTGTGTGTGTGTGTGTGTGTGTGTGTGTGTGAAGCGGCCAAAAGCCCTCCAAACAACAGCTTCTCCCGGTAAATGTCACCTCCCCTGGGCGCCCAGCCCCAAACATCAAAGCCTTAGCCGCTTATCCGCCTGCTATCTGTTGTAGAATCTGCCTTCGCGTTTGCCCTTCTCTTGCCTCACGCACTTCTGAAGAGTGGAGCAGAGCAGTCCAGAGAGAGGGAGAGAGAGAGAAAGAAAGGAGAGGGAGAGAGAACAGGAAGGGGGAGAGAGACGTGAAGAGACAGAGTGAGGGAGATGGGAGGAAAGGGACAGGGAGAGAGGCGTGAAAATAGAGAGAGAGAGAGAGAACAGGAAGGGGGAGAGAGACGTGAAGAGAC
>JAGFZM010005578.1:0-10629 GCA_017657215.1 Limnothrissa miodon | reverse complement strand
ACTGTTTCTACCACCCCTTGATTGGCTTGCTGTCTGCCTGCTGAATACATTGGGAAAAAACCCAGTCTCAAAACACAACACAGAAGCTGCAATACCAAAACATACACTAGGGGCAGGAGGTTGTGCACCAAAGCAATAACAGACAACGGCCAACCAATCGTGAAGAGGTGGGGGTTAATGCGCGTGCGACAGTGTTGATTGTACAGCGTGAATCTGGGTGTGAGTTAGCAATACTGTGTCGGTAAATTTATTTTTGAATTATTTTTGGCACGTCCGAAGAAAAGATGCTCGGAGAAGGCGTGAAGAAGAGAAATTGAGAAGCAACGAAATAAGCCCTGGGTTTACATTGGGGATTTGTTTGAACGGTGGACTTCGCCGGCAAAAGAACTTCCAATCGGATGTAGTCATGCAGAGGTGGCACGTTTTTTATTGGACAGGTAAAAGTTACGATTACTTGTTGTGAGAGCATTCACATGCAAAAATAAAAAATAACAGTTATCTCCAAAGCCATCTCATGAAAGCAACATTACAAGACGGTGATAATTATACTGCTTATACTGACTAAGGTACAACGATTACACTGGGGGGGGGAGCTTGCTCTGTTTTGTTTTGTATTTATGTGAAATGTTAGCAGAAGTGACGTCGAACAGCATCGCATAGAGCGCCTTTAAAACCCTTATAGTATTGTAACACCGCACACATACACTCCAAACACACACACACACACACACACACACTTATACTGTACAGATGAATCACATCACACTGCATAATCTATGGAGCAGCACACTGATACACAGATTTCTGCATTTGCATTTAATCTGCAGAAAAAAAAAACTTCTCTAGGTATGCCAGTCTTACGTCAACTTAGAAGCCTTCTTTTTTACTGACACCTCGTTGCATCATGTGATAAATAAAAGAAACCCCAGCCAGAAAGGAGGGTGGGGGTGGTCTCACAGTACCCATGAGGCTTACAGGGTACAAATAAATCTTTTGGACTATCTACCTTAAGGTTGTATCATTAAGAATGATGTGTTTTTAAGTCTCATGCTTACACACAAAAAGCATGCTGATAAGCTTTGATCATTGGCAGAGCATCCCACAGACCTGACAGATGGTTTAAAGACGGAAACTTTATTGGAGGTGAGGTGTCAAAAGCAGGGTCTTAAAGAAGTGTGTTACATAATGTCAGGTGTCAGAGTGAGGCAGGGCAAATCTGTGTTTCTCTTTGTTTGAATCTTGCATTATGTAAGACAAATGTAAGACAAATGTTTTCATGTTCTCAAAACAATTGGTCCAGTCAGACACACAAATGTCTGTGTGAGTGTGTGTGTGTGTGTGTATGTGTGTGTGTCAGAGAGAGAGAGAGTAGTAGAGATCTGTGTAGTGGCAGCTCTTCTTAGGCTCTGCATGGCACCAACGGAGTGGGTGCACGTATGACGTGCAAAACATTCTCGTGGCTCAAAAATCTTAAACTAAAAATTGTTTACCTAATAGATAAATCAAAAAACAATTTATTTCAATTTATACCATTATTTCAACTAATAACAGAATGTCTTCCCTCTCAGTCACAGTTGGTCAGAAAACTGTTTTACCTCAACCCGACCGTCTACAGAAAAATCACGACATGACCTGCATCTAACATTACAAGTGCATTTCCCCCTAGTAGTCAAACACACATTCTGACTTGATAATCATGAACTTACATATTGTTGCGAATTTCTCAATAAGGCCCCTACATTTCCAGTCCCTAATCGTTTATGTTGTGGGCTAAACAACTACTACAACATTATCATTTAACCAGAGCCATTAAACATTATACTTAATACATTTCAAAAACATTTCACTTTAAATTTTCTTAAAGTTTCTTACAAATAACAGAAGTTATTAAAGTAAGTAAAGTGATTTCTCAACTATTCTACATAGACTTCAGCTAACATTATTTAAAACTTTCAGTCCAAATAAAGGTTTAGTCTTTCAACCCGAGTCATGTGTCAGGCAGAGCTTTGATGTTGCGATTATTGCGAGGGAAATAATTGCGATAATGCGATTATTATGAAAGAATACATTTTTAAATACCCTATTATTTATATCCTAATTGATCATATTATTAATATCCCAATTATATCGGAAATATCCTACTGCTTCATTTAACTCTTGAGCAATTTTTGAGGTGGGTGCAAAAGGCACAGACTTTGAGAAGGATTATTTAACAGCTGGTTGTTGAACTGCAGCACCAAAAAAAGAAAGAAAAAGAAAAAAAAAATAAAGATTATCTTTGTTTGGAATTACAAATAATCAATGTGCTTTACAGCAGTCTATTTACCACTCCCTCAATTGTATTTGTGTAGGCAAAATATGCTGTGTAGGCTACCATTATTATCACACCAGAATTATCTTTATTGAGTGTAATTTACCAATTCACACCCATTTCTTAATTACTTTTCCAATTCTCAATTTTAACTTCAGTTCATGCTGTCTGTCTATTACAGTGTTGTTGGTTTGAAGTTGTAGGTGGCTTGTGGAGAGAAATATGGCGATTTCACAGTTTTAACGATGAAAAGATTTTTCCGTGCTTGAAGTCTACTTGCTCTATGTTACAGTAATTCTTTGCTACTAGTGTAGTAGACCTCCAGCTCTGAAAAAAATCTGACCACTGTTAATAAAACGGTGAGATCATCTAATTTAGTTTTTTTTTTTTTAAACACATCACAGGGAAAGGACTGGAAGTCCACTGAAAGAGAGGGAGCTAGGCTTAAGGATACACCAAGTAAATTAGGCAACTAGCCAAATCTATGGTGTTGCAGCAGTAGCCTCAGTAGACCAAAGTTATCTCCCAAAGAAGCTAACCTATGTCACACGGCCGAACTCTTGATGTAGGCTACTTAAAACTCAACTCTTGCAGCAGTTAGTATTGAGAATGGCCCGTTTATATAAATATCCCCTTGCAACTTAAGTGATATTAAGTAACATATCAACAACAACCTATTTCTGTTATTGTACATTACCTTCATATGAATGTATAGAGCTGAGTGGTTGTCACTGACTGAAGTGTTCGAAGTGTTACCACGCTTCACGGCTACTTCTTTACGGCAGCTTTAACAACAAGGTCATTTTTGGGAAAACCAAACTCCCACACTGGTGATTTTAGCCGTTTTTTCGGAGGAAACAGTTGTGCTGTCGGCGTTCTAGGCTATTGCATCAATCCTCTGCCGGTAACAGCAAGCTACCGCAGGTCTTATCCTACTCATAAATGACAGTTTCATGAATTTGCCTCCGGTGGCCACACGTGCATGTGTTCTGCAGGTGCAACATTATTTTTCTTCCGCGCAAATCTGCCAGTTTGTCTGCATTTCGGCACAATGCATGTTATTCAAAAATATTTTCATATTTGGGAGCTTTTGCACAACAGCTCGCCTCACCACACCCTTGGAATCAGGTAAGGTCTTGATTCGGCCCATAATCTAAGAGTTGCATGGGGCAGTCTCATCTGCTATCAGGACGATGTCTCCATTTTGAAAGTTTCTCCTAGGTCTTGACTACTTCTGCCTATTCTGAAGTAATGGCAGGTACTCTCTGAGCCATCTTGTCCAAAACAGATCTGCAATATATTGCACCTGTCGCCATCGTCTCCGTGCATATTGGTCCTCCTTGGAGAAGACCCCAGGAGGGATGCTTGGTTTGCTCTCAAAAGCAATAAGTGATGCCGGTGTGCCCTCGTTTGACCTCAAAAGGTCCAAAGAAGTCCACTCCAACATTGGTAAATGGAGGTTAATCTGGTATGATGCAGTCCAATGGCAGATCCTCTTTCACTGCACTCTCACTTTCACTGCACAGGACTTGACCTTAGGGTCATCTTTAGGTATGTCCCTCGCTCATGGCAATTCAGGCCAATCTTCTTGAGACGTCAGAAGAAAGTCTAGGCCTTGTAACCAAGTTTTGCTCTTGAAAAAGTCTCTCACCTTCATCCCCCTTGAGGCCTGGTCTGCTGAATTTTTACCTAATTTCACATAATGCCGTTGAGAAGGATGACTGTGTCCCGTTATCACTGCAACCCTATTAGCAACAAAGGTCATTGTATTCATTAGAACTGTGGTGCTGTCAGTCCAAATGACAGAATCTTGGAGCAACATTTGGTACCACCACTGCAGCTGTTAGCTCTAGCCGTGGGATTGTTACATGTTTCAGAGGGGCTACCCTTGCCTTTTCAATCAAAAGTGTACAGCTTGGTTTGAAAGGAGCAGGTAGTTGGCAGTGCTGTAGCCAATCTCTGATGCATTAGCAAAATGGTGCAATTGTGCTGACTGCAAAGGTCCAAATGCTAATGGCTTAACACATCTGCTTACTGTAAATCCCAGATCCCAGCCACACTTTCCTTCAAACAGAGTCCTGAGTAGCTTTTCAGGTAGAATGACTGCCCCCCAAAATCCTAGAGGGTCATATAATGCACTGACCACAGAGAGGATCCCACGTCTTGACAAAGGAACATTAAGTTGGAATTTGAAACTCTGTGTTTGTGCACCACTGGACACCCAGGGCACATTCTATGGGAAAGATGGGAAGGCTCAGATCTAAATCTTTAAAATCAGTTGCACAATCCTCTTCGAGTATGGTCATCAGAACAGCTTTACTGAAACTGAACCACTTAGTCAGATGAAGGCCAATCATGGCACACAGAGCTTTTAGGTCTTTCACAAGCGGAATTGCTTGAGCATCAGAGGGAATTAACTTTAAGCAGTCATCCACATTAACGTGGCAGAGAACAGTGTCAGCTGCTTCTGGACCATTAGTGCCACATTTTCTTGCCTGAACCTGATAAGGAGTGTATTAGTAAGATTCGGGCCTTGGAGCAACTGCTCATTGAAAGAGACTACTCTGTAGGTTGCTGTGCAATCAAAGACCACACAAATCTTTTTTTTCTTGGGGTGGTACATTCCATGGTGGGGAATGTAACACACCCTGCCATCATCACATAGCAGTTGTTCCCTGGGAACCCTGACTCCATAGCCAGGGCGGTGGTGGCGCAGGTGGTAGAGGAGCCATTAGGGAAAGTCCACAACAAGGTAGCAGCAGGTTGTGCAAATGGCATACATCAGAGGTGGTCTTTTCTGTGAGTCATTGGATTCAGAGTCAAATTTATTTTATGGTGGTGGCGCAGGTGGTAGAGGAGCCGTTCGGTGACTGCAAGGTTGCAGGTTCGAAGTGTCCTTGAGCAAGACACTGAACCCCAAATTGCTCCTGGTGGCAGGCTGGAGCCTTGCATGGTAATCCCCCTCCACTCTGGCTCTCCTGACCATTTAGAAAGCCAGTAATGTTGCTTTACAGAAACCTTGTGTCTATTTCCATAACAAGCACACACTAACACAGTGTTTGAAGATTAGAGGACTATCACTCAAGGACAGATTAGATTTTCTAAGGCTTAAAGGCCTGTGCTTTGGATGTCTTTTCACAGGACTCCTTAGCAAGGACTGTAAAAGGAAAGCAAAGTGTCAAACATGTTCATAGAGACATCCAGACCTGCTGCACATAGAGAAGAAGGAAGACAGTGTGCCAGCTGATAAGAAGGAAGAAGACAGTTTAAAGAACAAAGAAATCACCAGTGCAGGTGTCTCTATAGACAGGGAGGCTTGTTTTATACTCGGGCTGGAGGGAAATGTGCATTAGCTGTTTGCCTGTCAAGATCAAATCTGAGCGGAATGATAGATACGTGGAAACATATGTGTTTATGGATCCTGGCAGCAGAGCAAGCTTTTGTCGTAAAAAACACACTGAGCCCTGAGCGCTTTGAGAGATTTTCAAGCGACAGCACCCTCAGAAAAGCAATAGCCCAATTGATTCACATTGCTCACTCCTTCAATTACTCTTGCCAAACCATGGGTTGTCGCCACTGGCACATCTGCCGGCCCACAGTAGAAGAGTTAACAAAGGCACAGGCATGCATTGTTAAAACTGTACAGAGAGAATACTACAAGGAAGAAATAAAGTGTATACTGGCTGGTACTAGCATTCCCTCCAGAAGCAGTCTTTGGAAATTACGCCCAATTATAGACAGTGCCGGTCTTCTCAGAGTTGGGGGTCGGATATCACAGATGTGGACACCACCAATCCCCTCATCATCCCTGGTAGGCATCACTTAGCCACGCTCCTGATACGGCACTACCACCAAGCTGTGAATAATCAGGGGAGACACTTCACAGAGGGTGCAGTTAGAGCAGCAGGCTTTTAGTTGGTTGGAGCTAAGCGAGCAATCAGCACAGTGCTCTGTAAAAGGGCAGTTAACTCATGAGCTGCTGTCCACATTCATGGCAGAAGTATCCGCCATCGTGAATGCTCGCCCACTGATCCCAGTTTCGAGTGACCCTGAATCACCATTCATTCTCACACCAGGAACACTGCTCACCCTAAAAACTGGATCTCCGCCTCCTCCTCCTGGTAATTTTGAGAAAGGAAGTCTGTTTAATGTGGGATGCAATTATCCCAGGCGGGGAGTGTTGTGTTAATAGTTTTAAACGTTATTATAACTTAATGTTGTTTAGTTCTGGATAAACTACGCCCATCTAGTGGTCGTTTTAATTCTTGCAGTCGTAAACAGTCAAACAAACAGTAGAAGAAGAAATATCAAGTAGAACAGTGTTATGCACATGATGGCGGCTCTGCAGTACGTTGGGTTCTTTTCCACCCGAAAGCATTGACTGTAAGTTACCAACTAACATGTCTTGAGTTGAATTGAATACATAGGCTATGTTATAGTAGGATATGATTTATTTACATGGATGGTGTATACTGTAATTAGTGATGAATGGCGCAAATTGTATATCTCTGTCTATCGCTTCTGTGACTAGTACATTCATGTATCGTATTTGTTGTAGCAGTTTCACAATATCTGTTCAGAAGTCCAGTAAATTTGAAGTCAACTTGCCAAGTCCTGGAGTTTCTGTTTTTTTGATGATTGTTTAGCTGTTCGGATAGCCAGTCTCAGGCGAAGCCCTTACAATTAGTCATCCAGTTTTTGATAGCATTGAAGCAGGCAACAAGATTAGTTACTGGCGTACAGTCATTAGGCTTCATTAAAAGGTATAGTTGGGTGTCATCTGCATAAGAGAGGAAGGTAATGCCATGTTTTCTAATAACAGATCCCAAAGGTAGCGTGTAAAGGGAGAATAGCAGAGGCCCTAGTACTGAGCCTTGGGGTACACCATACTGCACTTCAGTGTGACATGATGCTTCATTATGTGCATGTACAAACTTGTAGCTTTCGGGTAAGATCAGAAATATCTTTGATAGGTGTCTTTCGTGAGAAAGTTAGAACACGGTCAAACAGTCTAAAGGTGCAGTCCTTAACTGGTTATTACTTTCAGCGATGGTTGTAGACATTTTTGCATGTGTTGTGACAGAATAGTGACGCGGTTGTTACTGGTTGCCTAGTTATTGAAGTAGTAGCCTACTTTAAGCTCGAACAGCTTCGGTCAAATTGAAACTGCAATGCATGCAAATTATAATGTGTTTATTTATTTTCCCGTCTTTATTCTTATTATATTCAAATTCCCCATCGCGAGGGCCAACCTGTTCTTGCAGCTCCATTGTCAGTGGCGCGATACATTGAGCAAGTGAAATTATGGGAGTGGGTTATGCGTTAAATATTTTAACGTGATAAATTCCAAAAATTAATTTACGTAATTAACGCATTCATTTGGACAGCTATAACAACAATAAATAATAAACAACACAAATATCCCTTTTCGTCACATTCTCGCCAGACCAAATCTGATCTCGTACCACGAGATCTTGTCACACTCCTAGTATTTATGTCTGTCATAAACACACGTGCGCACACACACCCACACACACAAATATAAATACTAACGTTTCCCAAAAGCATTGTTGCTAACTTCCGTAGCTACTTCCTAGGTTCATTTGTGGTGACTACACACACACACATGAATACATACATGTTTGTGCACATGCCCGCATACACATATACACACACAAACATGTATGTATGTATTCACATGTGTGAGCGCATATATAATCTAAGCACAGTGTTCTCCACAACCTCATCTAGCTTTTCACAGTCTTGCATGTGTCTTTAAGACGTGATAATTTCTCAGGCTAACGTCAAGGCCCAGAGAACAAGAAAAAGTAGAGAGAGTCCATGGATGTGCCGGCCCTTGGCATAATTTCCTAATGGGCGTTATCTGGCGCATCTTTGTTCTGTGGTTAATGCACTCTGGCTGGTTCAAAGCCATGCTAATCAGTCAAGCATGGCCGTCAGGAGACCAATTACACTCGCAAGTCCCACTTCAGTGCAGCCTCAAACATTCCTCTGCCCTGCCCAAATTGCACACACACACACACGTATAGATGCACACACATACACACACAGGCCTGGGCACATACACACCCAAATATACACAGCCCTACATTGATGCCTGAATTCCTTCTTTGATACACACTCAAAATGCTTATGCACACACATACACATTTATACTCTTGCATATACACACATATCCATATTCATATGCACATATGCTCTCTCTCTCTCTATCCCACACACACACACACACCCTGAGAATTGACATCACATCAGTAGGATGATGATGCAAAGATAGAGGCAATGGAGCATGGATTAAATTGCCTTTCTTTTCTTTTAATCTCTCTCTCTGTATCTCTCTCTCGTTCTCTCTCAATGTCTCCTGATGATAATTCCTATCCAGAAGAAAACCTGTTGCACTTACTGTAATGTTTTGAACACTTTGCAAAAATAGTAAGGAGCCTCCAAGCGTATCTTATGTCCATGTAGAGTAGACTGATGTGACCCAGTGAAGACTATCTTCACCGTGGGGTTTGCCTTGAGAGCAGGGTTATGGATTAGCTACACCTTGTAGCTCTGCGGTGGAGGCTCGGCAGAAAAATAAAAGAAAGAAATACATACACTTACACACACACACACACACACACACATGTGGATCTATTCCTGTGCACCATGGGGCACTCTAGATTCCAGTTTAAATGTAAGACAAGGGAGTGTGTATGTGTGTGTGTGTAAAAGATTAAGAGAGAAAATAAAGAGGAAATAGAATAAAAGAGGAGACACACAGTTATCAAACTAATATTTAGATAAACACTGCAGCAACATAATACCCAGGTGGATTACATGAACTGGCTACACCTGGATTCAGGGAGAAAAATAAAAAGGGCAAAAGAGAGAGCCAAATGCTTTTAGAAAGAGAGAATAAATATAGGAGAAAGGTAGATGGGGAAAGAGAGAGGAGGTTGAGGCTGCCGTGATTGATGAAGCAGGGGGTGCTCGGACTCCCGCCAGGTTGGGACCCGATCTGCTGCTCTCCAGTCGGTGTGAACTGGACGAGTTGTATTGGGTTGGGGCTGGGCTGGGCTGTGGTGCAGCATGGGTATTGATGGGCAGCCAGAGAACTGGGGGTGATCTGACTGAGGCTCAGTTTACACAAAAGGCGCCGCCACCCTGGGCTAAGATCCATAGTATTGGGGATGTGAGGCAGTAACTGAGAGTACATATCTGTTTGTGTATGTGTGTGTGTCTGTGAGTGCGTGCATGCGTGTGTGAAAGTAGTCACAATGTTCTTTGTGTGTAAAGACTGCTAGTTTCAATTGCATATTGTATGCACACAAGATGGAATATGCATTTGAAACTAGCAGTTTCTGTGTAGCAGTCTAGCAGTGTGCATGTGACTGCAAGTGTGTTTGTGTACATGTGTGTGTGTGTGAATACTATCCACAGATCTATCCATCCCAGATAGTGACTCTGTGTATGTGTGTGTGTAACAGTGTGTGTGTAACACTATGTGTGTGTGTGTCGTGAATTTGTGTGTGTGTGTATGTGTGTTTGTGTGCTTGTGAATTTTCAGAGCCACAGGTCGTGAAATGCATGAATGTGTATGCATCGGCAGGTCATTTGCTCCTATAGCAGGCGTCTCAGTAGCTCTTTGTTTAGGCTCTGAGAGCACAGCGTCGCGTGGAGAGGAATGTCTTTGTTATGCCCACAAGTGTGAACAGAATGAAAGATAGTCGCTGTAAAAACAATTTGAATGTGTGTGTCAGTAGGGTGTGGGAATGTATGTGTGTGTGTATGTGTGTGGATGTCAGACCATTATGGGGCCAAAACAGTTTATTGTGAGGTCATTTTTTCCTATGAAGAACAGACCCTGAATCTTTTCTCTCCAGCACCACCCCATCTCCTTCGTATGCATCTATATCTGTGTGTGTTTGTGAATGTGTGAGGGTGTGTGTGTGTGTGTGTGTGTGTGAAGCGGCCAAAAGCCCTCCAAACAACAGCTTCTCCCGGTAAATGTCACCTCCCCTGGGCGCCCAGCCCCAAACATCAAAGCCTTAGCCGCTTATCCGCTTGCTATCTGTTGTAGAATCTGCCTTCGCGTTTGCCCTTCTCTTGCCTCACGCACTTCTGAAGAGTGGAGCAGAGCAGTCCAGAGAGAGGGAGAGAGAGAGAAAGAAAGGAGAGGGAGAGAGAACAGGAAGGGGGAGAGAGACGTGAAGAGACAGAGTGAGGGAGATGGGAGGAAAGGGACAGGGAGAGAGGCGTGAAAATAGAGAGAGAGAGAGAGAACAGGAAGGGGGAGAGAGACGTGAAGAGAC
>JAGFZM010005577.1:0-12135 GCA_017657215.1 Limnothrissa miodon | reverse complement strand
AGAGAGAGAGAGAGAGAGACGGGTTAGGCTCAGGCTCCTGGGGGAAATCAGTCCCTTCCCACGGCCGACAGACACTTGCAAATGGCAGCAAAGACAGCACGGGAATAAGGGGACTTTAATGACGCAATTCTTGTTGCACAATGTGTCGTAGGCAAGGCGAGACAAGCCCGAGAAGGGAAGGGAGAGGAAATGAGAGATATAGACACTGTAATGTCTTGCTCATAGCCCCATCTGCTGTCATGTGTTTGGCAGAGCAGCACTGATCAGGGAACAGCTACTGTGCAGCACTGCCACCACTGCTGTTGGGAATCACCCAGAGCCCAGCGAGAGAGAGAGTGAGAGAGGGGAAAAGGGGAGTCTGTGTGTGTGTATGTGTGTGCGTGAGTGAGTGTGTGTGTGTGTGTGTGGGGGTGTGTGGGGGGGGGGGGGGGGGTGTATGAGTGAAAAAGTAAAGAGTGACCGAAAGAGGGAGAGGAAGAGCGAGGATACAATGTGTGTGAGTGTGTGTGCATGTGTGTGTGTGTAAAAGCTAAACAATTTGCAAAGTATTGCTCAGTGTCTCTTCATTTGGAGACGTAGGTGCCATCTTTACCCCTTTACACCCAATATGCAGATTCTTTTGGTCCTATGTAAAACTCCTTTAATCTATATTTGGATTGTATTGTGGTACAACGTCCTTGTGTCAATCCAAATAAAGAAGTAAAATGTGTGTGTGTGTGTGTGTGCGTTTGTGTAAGACAGTGAGGAGAAATAAACCAAGCCATGAATGTTCTGCTGTTCTTTTTGATCATTCAGAACTATTAAATAACTGGAACGCCAAGGGTAGGCCTACACCAAAAATGCTGAATGTGTATGCGCACTATTTTAAATACTAAATTATGGTACATCACTTTAGGTCACACATTTTAAGCAATTTAAAGCAACGTTTTTATTGCCGTCAGTGATTTGAGATAAAGCATAGCCAGCTCTGTAGAGACTACAGCATCTGAGACTGCCCCCTCTCAAAGCTTATGGTTTCTCTGTCATTCGACCCTGACCAGAATGTCAGATCTTCCAGTTCTAGCGTGTGTGTGTGAATGAGAGAGAGAGACAGAGAGAAAGTCTAAAATGCTCGGCAGTGAGATTACAGCTACTTTAGGGGACTCCGTTTTTATGAAAACTGTCATGCTCCAACTAAAGCCATAAAGCATTACGCATGGTAATATTTAGCTTGTCCAAATGGCATTAGACCACATTTTGCTGTGTCAAGTGTCTTTCAGACGTGGCGGAGCTTTCGGATGTGGTCGAGAGTTCAAGGCAGAGGTTGTGGCTTTCTCTTCGCCTCTCCTCTCTAACTGCTCATGCTTGTTGGGGGCGATTGCTGTGTAATTTACTCCACTGAGTTACGGCCTGATCGGCGCAGTCAAGGCCAGAGTATACTTTATAACTCACCCCCACATTCTCATCTTCCTCCTCCTCCTACTCGCCTCCCTTTCGTTGCACCTCCTGTTTGTTTTGGCCCGGTTATGGCGTGCTGTCAGTAAATTGTATCAATGATAAAACAGGTGATTTATCTGCTTGTGGTGCATCTGCGCTAACCCCTCAATAAGCCATCACAGCATTCCAACCATACAGCCTGGATGCGGGTTATTTACAGGGGAATCGACATCGGCCTCCTAATAGAGCATAGGTGCCAAATCTGGCCCTCGGTGTAATTAAATTTGGCCCTCGAGATCATATCACATGTGTATAAGAGCTGATCTACCAAAGTGCATACTGCCCTACAAAGCCAAAGAGCAGTAAATGCAAAAACACCAAACTGAGAAAAACAGCTTTTTGTGTTTTTCTTACATCAAGTAAAAACATCAAATTATATTCAACAACAAAGGGTATGATTACAAAGGCCAAAGTGAGTTTTTTTTTTTACATTTTTGCCAAATTTGGTAGTTGTATAGGCTATACTGCGGTTTGCCTTTGCATTACTGTTTATTCTTACGGGGGCATACAATAACATATTGCAGTAAGTGTGGCAAGTAACCATAATCACTCAGTTTTTATATTAATTCAGGAGGCACTCACAACATTTTCAGTAAATACATGCTGCTTGATGTCTCACCAGTGGCACAAGTCCATATTTTATAAACATTTATGTAAAAATGGAGCTAAATCAATTGAGTATCAAACAATATTGTATTGATGCGCAACAAAACCTGAACTTTGACACCTTTGAACATGGCATCTTTTATTTGTATAATTTGTAAAATATGAGTTAATTATCAAGAATGTTACCATTATGTCATATAATATGATATAATACAATATAATATAATATAATCTGTCTACCCCCGATTTTGGATTTTGTTGAGTCAGGTGGCTTTTCATACCACCTTGCCATTATAGTCATATTTACACAACAGTTTTTAGATTCATACATTTTAATTATATCACAACAGATTTTATGGGAATCATTATTTAACGTATTGCTTTCACCAAACAGCTACTAAACATTTAATGTTAAAATCATGTCTTACTATCCACTTGTCAGCCACTATCATCAAAAGTTGTTGAACAACGCATTATAGTAAAAACAAGGCAGACTGCAGTAAGGGCAAGTAAAACCAAGGCAGACTGCAGTAAGGGCACATACTGCACTCTGCCTTGGTTTTACTCTACTTTTCTATACAAACTGCAGACAAAAAAATGTAAATGTTTATAAGAAATTTTTACAGATTGTAGAGCTGAGACACTTCTGATTTGTGCAACCCCACCTACTGCTCTTTGGCTTTGTAGGGCAGCATACACCTCTATTACTAAGTCTCTGATGCTTTGTTAGTGCATTGACCTCTCGGATGGGATCACCAATGACGCCTCCTTTTCTGTTGACAGTCATTAGCATCCATGCTACCAGTCAGCTTGGACAAACACCCTTCCCTAAACATGACCAAACGAAAGACGGAAAACAGGAGCTTTCAAGAGAGAGTGGAGGCAGACTGGCTCGCTACTTCATTCCAGTTTTTAATTTTGGCCCACTATGAATTTGTGTTTGACACCCCTGCAATAGAGCCTCAAGCCAGTGGGGTGGACTATGGAAACCAGGTTTGCAGGGTGTGTGATTCACTCCAACCTGCATGCACTCCTTCTCTAATGTGGAGTAAGTTATATTGCACACAGGTCACACTTACATACAGGTGACTAAGAGTGATGGCCTTAAAGGCTTCTGCTATGCTTATTTTGTATACGTATACCTAATACAAAAATAGGCCACATCTCTTATGTTTTCACTGATATCTTTTTTCCCTCTATCTATGGAAAATATGGAACATTTGTGTTATACTTTTTGCTCTTGATGCTCAGAAGGATGCCTTGGCTGTCCAGGAGATGGCCCTGATTTCCCCCTCAGTAACCTATTTAGGAAGGTGGGGCTGCCTGTCTCTATTTGTCTGTTCTGTTGTTTATCACAGAGACGCTGATTGAAGCTGGGTGGCCATCGCCCAGACCAGCACCCGCAGCACCCTTACCCGTGCCTCACCGCATTACGCTTTTTAAATTTTCCCTGCGAGA
This sequence comes from Limnothrissa miodon, assembly GCA_017657215.1. Taxonomy (NCBI): domain Eukaryota; kingdom Metazoa; phylum Chordata; class Actinopteri; order Clupeiformes; family Clupeidae; genus Limnothrissa; species Limnothrissa miodon. The sequence goes on along the minus strand of JAGFZM010005577.1, from coordinate 8,595 downwards.
TGCACTCCACCGCTCCCCTCGAAGCCATCGCGCCCAATTGCACAGGCCTTTCATCACCCTAAATACGGCTAATGGCTCTGAAGGAAGAGCGACTCAACTCGGTGCGCGAGCAATAACCTCGACTTTGTGTCGGAAAATCTTTGATGCTCTCTGTCTTTTGCAAATATATTTACAAATACCTCAGTGGAAGGCCAGTGGCAGTTTAATATTTAATAACGCTGCATCCAGCTCGGCACTAAGCTGCGTGCTTGATCAATGGCATGGCTGGATGGCCCTGCTTCAATGTCAATTGTGTCGGATATAGCTGTAACCCGCTCCCACCCTCCTTGCCCTCTCTTGTGCAGATATTTTGGAATTGTATATTTCATTTAGGGCCAGTGCTGCTCTACTGTGCAAGTAATTTGTGTTCACCATAAAGCTGTGTTGTTATCTTTCTCTTTTTCAGTTTGTGTGTGTGTGAGAGAGAGAGAGGAAGAAAGAGACCAGGGTTTGTGTTTTGTGAATGTGTATGTGTGAAAGAGAGAGAAAGTAACCCCGTATGTGTGTGAGTGTGTGTGTGTGTGAGAGAGAGAGAGAGAGCAAGAGAAGATTCCAGTGTGTGTGTGTATGTGTGTGCATGTGCGTGTGCATGTGATGAGAGAAAGCATAGAAGTGCTGGTAATTGTTTATGTGTCTTAATTTCTTATTATTATCTGCACTGTGTTCCTCTTGATACAGTTCACACAATGCCCAGGTGTTTGCATCAGCAGGACTCCATCCTCAACTAAAATCTTCAGATGCTTTTGCCACTTCATGACCTCCCTGGAAGTGGTAAAAGCATTGGGGGAGTTGGGCTGGGGGGAGGCAATAATTAGTCCGCCATTACACAGCATCTTGGTGATCTTAAATCACTGACTCCCAGTATGTCGCATGTTGCGCTGTCTTATGTTAACTGGGAAAATGAGGTGAGCGTCGAACTAATTGAACATGGATGATTCCAGTGTGACACACACACACACACACACGCACACATGGGGAATAAGTTTGCAGCCTCTCCCATGGTCGTTTAGAGCTATTCAGCAGGGAGGTTCGAGGCAAACATTAATTCACTCTATTAATATTTCAAGCTTCATTTCAGTCAATACCACATGGAATAGGCAACACTGGGCACACCCATCAGGGGTATCTCTAGCCTTCAGGTGCAACCTGGCTTAGCCAAGAAGACCTGATGAAGCTTAATTTCAAAGATGAGCAATTTATTTATTTTTAGACAAAAAGGGCTATATTATATTATATTATATGATATTATATTATATGATATTATATGATATTATATTATATGATATTATATTATATTATATAATATAATATTATACAAGAGTAGGACATATACTACCATCACTCAAATTTGAGTGGACTGAAGCAGAGGTGTAGTTTCTCAAATGATAGGGCAGGCAACTGCAAGACACAGGCAACAACTTCTGTGATTGATCTCTGTTTTTGTTTAGATTTTTAGAGTACATTTCAACTTCCAGACAATGTCAGATAAAAACTAAATAGTGACCTAGACTGGTTATGAAGGGCCCCACAAGAATCACCTCTGGACAAAAGCCCTGGTAAAGTCATCTGGCAACACCCCTGCCACACAGACACATAATCACTCATACAAACAAACATACACACACTCTCATGCACATATTGCATGCATGTGGACATGCACACAGAGAGGCACCAAAAAAAAAAAAAAACAGGCCACCTCAGAAAATCACAGAGCATGGGATGGTTTTTATGTTATGAAAAAGGGAAAAAAGTTGAGCATGTAAAAATAAAAGTGCAGGGGAAAATACCACCAACCTTCACCTGGGAAAAGAGGCATCTATCTTGATTTTGTGGAGTGACAAGATAATACATTAAGTCTTTGTGGGTTACAGGCCCAAAGTCTGCTGTCAGCTAAACTCCAGGTTGGAGCTGTGGTGCTGAGAATGACACCTATCCTATTAGGACACAGGCTGTCAATCTGAACAAGGCGCAGCAATGTGGAGATGCGGAAGCAAAGACGGGGACCTGGCAGTGGCAGGCAGTGCTCCATTCAAAGATTTGATCTCACTCTCGGGTGATGTGTCGTGGCATAGCGCACTTCTCACTCACTCACAGGTCACTATAAAGTGTAAGAAAGGTGGCTCTGCCAGTCTTAAGGGAGGGAAAGGCAATTGGGCAAGGCTTGTTTTCCACACTAACCTATCCATGACCCTGCTTAAAAAAAGAATAGTCTTCATTCTGAATCATTTGAAGGACAGACAGACAGACAGATAGATAGATAATTTTGTTTACAGAGAAATTTTGTTTATGCTTGCTTGCCAGATTTCTAACTATTGCTTTACATGTTACATTTGAATCACTTCCCCTTTGGCTAAGCCCCGCCCCCCTGAGTTACTGTTGCTACGTCCGACAAACAAATTAACTTCTGGGCTCTCCACACACGGTGACTTATGGTGTAACAGCTCTTTCTGACAAACTTTTATCAAAATTTCATGAGGCAGCAAATAACGTGAAGGTTATATACACGACATCCAGGTTAAGCGGAACCAACAAGTCATTCAAATACAGGCCAAATCTTACCGATCTCAAGCAAAAGCGGAACCACCACATAGACTGCTCATCGAGACGGAGGCTGACAATATCAAGGAGCAACACTGTTCATGTACAGCTGGGTATCTCTCTAATCACATTATCATCGTTATTACAAGCAAATGTTACAAGCGACGTTTGCCATTGTGTTTATTAGCAGTGTGTGTTAGTGTACCAACAAGTATCGGTTTGCTAGGTAACGTTAGCAGCATGCACAACACTTCTCTGGATTGGTTTTGGGAAGGGGAAAAAACAGACACCCCCTCCATTCTCTCTGGGAAACACGTATCAGTATTACAAATTCCCCAGGCACAGCGTTTAACCATATTTGTGATCAAACTGTAAGGGTAAAAGACTGCCAAGCCTGAAAATATGGGACGCCTGCGTTAAAATGAATGGAGCACTGTCAAAAACGGTCTGACCTCTGTTGATGCTCGTTCTGGGCTGCGCTGTGATAGGTCACTGAACATTCTAGGGCGGGGCTTAGCCAGAGGTCAATTTGCCTTACCCTCTTGAGAACCAACCCATTGACTTGTGTCCTTTATAATGGACATTTCTCTCACATACATTACTCTTTCAGTTTTTTTAACTACTCTATGATTTCCTACTGTCTCATAAAGAGGACATAATGGGCTTTCTAATGATATGCAGTACGATTGGGTTGGTTGCTGGGAACCTCCCATTTCATTCTTTCCAAAATGGCTGCCATACGAACAAGCACATTTTATGGAAGGATGAAAGGTATGTCAAATATTGTCTATTTATTGTTATTTTTCTTATGATATTGACATATATTTTTGTTTATGAACATGTCAGGAATTATATTTTTAATTTAGCTTGAACTTACATTATTTAGGATTTTAACATTAGCACTTTTATGAATGTCTAGTATAATGGACGCCGGGACGACATTTAAGAAATATAACTCCACATTGTTGTAGGGAGCAGAACTGAAGCAGAGAGGATTTTATACAGAGAAATTGAGGAAGGCTCAGATTTGGAGCTTTCAGATGATGAGAGAGATGGGGATTATGAACCTGTTCTTCACAAAATTGCGTAAGATGAAGAAGAGGAGGAACAGGATGAAGATGCAGAAGTCTCAGGGACAGAGACAGAAACAGACAGTGACAAACGGGAAAGGCGTTCTCTGTGGACCAGGAAGTGTGTATGTTTGTTTTATTCCTTGATATGTTTAGTACTTAATCCAAATTAATTGGTAAATAAATGCTGGTATGTACACTTGTTAGCAATTCTTGAACAGACACTTAGTAGCCTGCGTCATTTCAAAGTCTTGGTCAGAAGAGTCAAAATGTCTTCTTTTTGACTTCTGTCTTCACAACAGCGTCTCTGTTCTTTATCCTGCTATTATCTTTTATTTAAATGTTATTGGTATATTTCATTATAGATTCACACCTATGGTACTTGACCTACCTGACTATCAACATGATCCAAGACCATGTGCTGACTGGAGTCCATATCAGTACTTTTCACAATACATAGATCACAAAACCTAAAGGAGTGTCTCTAAATACTACTCCTCAAGAAAAGAATATCTTCCGGGTCTTGGTCCACATGGCCTGCCTTGGCTATCCCAGAATTAAAATGTTTTGGGCCAAAACCACAAAAGTTCCCATTATAAGCAACAAAATGTCAAGGGATAGATTCTTCAAGCTTAGAAGCCCCCTATAACTTGTTGATGACCTAGCAGTTACTGACGAAATGAAAAAGACAGACATTCTATACTTGAACGTGTGAAGCAAGGTTGTCTCAGCCTTCCAAGACCGCATAAGGTCTGTATTGATGAACAAATTATACTTTTCACTGGTCGCTGTCCAGTCAGACAGTTAGTTACTGGCAAGCCAAATCCTACTGGCTTGAAGGTCTTTGTCCTTGCTTCGCCAAATGGTCTAATGCTGGATTTTGAAGTCTTCCAGGGGAAGAACACATTCAGGAACCAAACACAGGGCATAGGAGTCGCATCAGTGCTGCATATGGTTGAGACTGTGCCAACAAGCAGCCACTTGTTCTTCGACCGGTACTTCACCACAGTCAAGCTCATGGATATTATGCAAGAAAAGGGCATTCCATCTACAGGGACCATAATGACCAACCGAGTCCCAACGGCAACCACACCCTATAAGTACCGCCCCTCCGCCAACATTTTCGCCTAAGCCAATGGCAGCAGCAGGATGATCCGTTTGACACTGGCGCTCGCATTGTGAGGTGCTCTCTTCGCAGGGTGAGGGTTTTTAAGAGGCAGAGGGAACATCTTTGTTAGTTAATCGAGGCAGATGTCTCCAACATCATCTTACTATTAAGCAGATGTGCTTTGCGCTAAGATATTTTGCCAGAGGACAAGTATTGCAGATGCTGAACATCTGAGCAGAAATATGTCGTATAATTTGCAAGGTGTATTTTGATATATTATGTGCTAGCCCATAACCCACCTAAAGTATTAATTTGCATTTTGAGGGTTAGCAAAGGCCAACTACTGTCAATAATTAGCCTGCTTTCTGCCTCCTGAATAAACCCAACACAGGGGCCTTACACTCACACGTGAAGGGTGTATTCAAACAAACACTAACAACGGCCAATCATCAAAAAGATGGGGCGGTAGTTAATGCGTGTCCTCTACCATCTTGTTGTCGATTGGTTGACCGTGTTTTTTTGGGTTAGCTGATCATAGAGAGATGCCTACGATTTGAGACAAAAATGAAATCGTGCTAAAATTCTTCAGCATCTCATAAAGCACATTTTAGTACGTAGGACGAAGATGATGACACAAGGACTTATGACTGACTTTTCTTTTTATTTGGCTTGATTAGGTTATTTTGATAACCTATGCTTATTTAGGTTATTTTGTGTAGCCTATGCATTGGCACTTTTTGGAAAAGATGCTGTCTATTTAGTTAAGCAGCCGTGTTACTGTAGCCGTTACTGCCTGTTACAGCAATCACTTTTAAAAACAAATACAATTTTGCCATTTAACGTCATTGCCTCATCAAGCGCTGTAAGCTTTGCTTTTTGTTAAACTGCACTCAGTGGTGGTTTTAGGCATGGGCGAACGGGGCAGCCGCCCAGGGCGGCATTACGTTGGCGGCGGCACACAAACTTGGAGGGGAGAAAAAAACCTATGCCGCGAAGCGGTTTTCTATTGTATATGACCTGTGCCGCCCCTGCCTGCTCAGGAGCCGCACAGAAGCTGAGCGAGCCGAAAGGGGATGGGGGCGCAGAGTAGGCTTCAGTTCACCTCTCCCAAATGAAGACAAGAAGGTGGGCTAAACTATGTCAGTGACACTTGACCTTATTACAATAAATATTCAAAATATAGAAAAAAAGAGAAAAAATTATAAACACAGACCAATAGGCCTAAGTAGGCTAGCCCCCTTTATTTATGTATTTAGTTATTTATTTGTGTGAAATTGCTACTAAAAATAGGTAGGCCAAATAAAAAACGATTATGATGTGGAGGTGTTAGTTTAGTTGGTTTAGGAATTGGTTTAGTCTTGACTTAGGGTCGTGAGTGACGGCGTTAGCGGATGGGAAATCTGTTGATCTGTCGATTCAGGTGTAAACACAGCAATGGAGAAAAAGGCCAAAGCTATCAGGTGCCCAATTTTGGAAAAAAATAAAAGATGAGGTAGTCTTGTCCGGGGCGCAATTCAGTGTAGAACTGGCCTACACTATGACTGCAAGACGTGCGCTGCACGAATGCTGTTTGATCATGTGAAAGTTTGAAAGTTAATAAATGGGCGCTTTGCCTTCCTAAGCGGTCGTCTCCGTCCTGACAATCTCCTCCATGGTAGCAGAAAGTCTATGTCTCTTATATACAGTAATTAAACATTAATTAAACACCTGCATCTGATAGTCCGAGGCGGCAGAGGTGTCAAGTAACAGAGTACAAATACATACTTACTTTACTGTACTTAAGTAAAAAATTTCATTATATATACTTTACTTGAGTTTTTCAGCCTACTATTTACTTCTACTCATTACATTTTCACATGGTTCTCTGTACTTTCTGTATTTTTTATCGGTTATCTGTAATTTTGTCTAGTTTTCATCATTCAAAAAATAAACAAGCCTATCCGGATGAATAGAGCTAGGATGAAAGATATGCATTGATGTGTCTGTTAAACACTATTGGCTAAACCATACCCTAGAATTTTGATTGACCAATCACAGCGCAGCCCGCCCAAGAACAAGCTCCTACTGACGTCCAAAACTTTGACAGCAATCCATATTATCGGTAATGGCAGGCTAGTACTGTAGTTTTATCAAAAAATATGGTAAATGTTGTGCCCTGGAGTATTTGTAACAGAGACGCATTTCCCAGAGAGGTTGGAGGGGTTTGTCCGTTTTTCCCATTCCCAAAACCGAAGTGTAGGCTATTTGGATTAAACTGTGGACATTAGTGTTGCGCGGGTCAACCCATAACCCGCGGATATCGGATATTTGGAAGGCTCATTGTTATGATTTCCCTCTCCTCTCAATGCTGGGAAGAGCGGTGCTTTGCGTTCCTGCATCCAGCATTTCGAGCGAGCGCGCGTTCAGTTCAGCAGGTGCCGTGCTGGAAGCGCGAGACTATAAGCGCTGGAAAGCTTACATCTGCTCCGCACAGGCCGTGTGAGCAATTCTACTGTTCAGGAAGAGCTAGTGGTGGACATGGAAGGCGGCTTCTCAACCCTGACACTTCACCAGATGCGCCATGTGTCAAGCCTCATCTTCCTCTCCATCAGAGCGGCAGTGAAGGCGGAGGGACGCACACTTGGGTACCTCATCACGCTAGACAGGCATCTGTGGCTCAACCTGGTGAGTCTTGTAGACACAAACAAGAAGCGCCTCCTCGACGCCCCCCTCAGCGCTGATGGCCTGCTCAGACAAGCGATTGAGCAGCAGCATATTCGCTTGGAGAAGACAAAATCTGCCTCCGAAGCTCTTCAGTCTTTGCTGCCGAAGCATGCACCTCCTCCAGTGGCGTCCTCTACTCCGCGTATGCGGACCCGCTCCTCCCGTTGCTGAGCTAGCGACGCAAAGGGACGTGTCAAAGTCTGCACGTCAGCCAGCCGCCCACCACTCTCATAGACAGCCATAGCAGAGTTCTCGCTTATGTGCCTGTGCGTCTCAGTCTACGCACTCCGCTATCAAGGAGCGTTGCCAACAGCAGCGCTCCTGAAGATCTCCAGTGTGTACGCCAGACGCCCTCTCCGTGCGGTTCCAGCCAGCCGATGACTCTGCTTCCCTGTGCTCCGACTCGACGCTACGTGTCAGTGCTCCCACGCCTCTCACACGGAAGACTTCTGAAAACAGCGCTATGGGAATGAACAGGTAACAACTCAGTCAGTTATTCTAAACGAACTCGTCTTCGAGATGAACATGTTCTAACGCTTTTGTAGTCAATAAAATGTTAACACATATGTATGTTAACCATACATATTTGACCATTTAGTTTTTGACATTTTAGGGGAAGCTGAGCTTCCCTTGCAGTCTTAGAGAAATCGCCTCTGGTGTCAAGGTAGTAGTGCAAATGAGTCCAGTAGTGCAACAGTGCAAGGTTAAAAGTCTAGTGACCAGCAACAAATAACAAATATAAGCATAGCAATTTCACAGTTCTAGTGTAAATATATGGACAATAAGATAAAAATGAGAATAGCCTAATAATATACAAATTACAGCATCAGTGCAAGGATAAGTCATATAAGGGTTCATGCATCAGTCAAGTGTGAAGGTCAAGTATTAAAGGCCCACTATGCAACATGTTTCATTTAATTAATCCGTTTCATACTGTTTAGGATGCTAAAATTAGTCATTACACGGCGAACGAACGGTGTAGAATGCGCCACCGTGGCCAATAGCGGTAGATACAGCACTTGCAATGTTCAGCAGCGCGGACCGCCTCCAATAGAATGCAGTGCAATACAATGCAATACAGCGGGCTTTAGAGGGAGCTCGTGAGAGAGAAAAACAGAATGTTGCTTAGTGCCGGTT
>JAGFZM010005576.1:0-11875 GCA_017657215.1 Limnothrissa miodon | reverse complement strand
AGAGAGAGAGAGAGAGAGACGGGTTAGGCTCAGGCTCCTGGGGGAAATCAGTCCCTTCCCACGGCCGACAGACACTTGCAAATGGCAGCAAAGACAGCACGGGAATAAGGGGACTTTAATGACGCAATTCTTGTTGCACAATGTGTCGTAGGCAAGGCGAGACAAGCCCGAGAAGGGAAGGGAGAGGAAATGAGAGATATAGACACTGTAATGTCTTGCTCATAGCCCCATCTGCTGTCATGTGTTTGGCAGAGCAGCACTGATCAGGGAACAGCTACTGTGCAGCACTGCCACCACTGCTGTTGGGAATCACCCAGAGCCCAGCGAGAGAGAGAGTGAGAGAGGGGAAAAGGGGAGTCTGTGTGTGTGTATGTGTGTGCGTGAGTGAGTGTGTGTGTGTGTGTGTGGGGGTGTGTGGGGGGGGGGGGGGGGGTGTATGAGTGAAAAAGTAAAGAGTGACCGAAAGAGGGAGAGGAAGAGCGAGGATACAATGTGTGTGAGTGTGTGTGCATGTGTGTGTGTGTAAAAGCTAAACAATTTGCAAAGTATTGCTCAGTGTCTCTTCATTTGGAGACGTAGGTGCCATCTTTACCCCTTTACACCCAATATGCAGATTCTTTTGGTCCTATGTAAAACTCCTTTAATCTATATTTGGATTGTATTGTGGTACAACGTCCTTGTGTCAATCCAAATAAAGAAGTAAAATGTGTGTGTGTGTGTGTGTGCGTTTGTGTAAGACAGTGAGGAGAAATAAACCAAGCCATGAATGTTCTGCTGTTCTTTTTGATCATTCACAACTATTAAATAACTGGAACGCCAAGGGTAGGCCTACACCAAAAATGCTGAATGTGTATGCGCACTATTTTAAATACTAAATTATGGTACATCACTTTAGGTCACACATTTTAAGCAATTTAAAGCAACGTTTTTATTGCCGTCAGTGATTTGAGATAAAGCATAGCCAGCTCTGTAGAGACTACAGCATCTGAGACTGCCCTCTCTCAAAGCTTATGGTTTCTCTGTCATTCGACCCTGACCAGAATGTCAGATCTTCCAGTTCTAGCGTGTGTGTGTGAATGAGAGAGAGAGACAGAGAGAAAGTCTAAAATGCTCGGCAGTGAGATTACAGCTACTTTAGGGGACTCCGTTTTTATGAAAACTGTCATGCTCCAACTAAAGCCATAAAGCATTACGCATGGTAATATTTAGCTTGTCCAAATGGCATTAGACCACATTTTGCTGTGTCAAGTGTCTTTCAGACGTGGCGGAGCTTTCGGATGTGGTCGAGAGTTCAAGGCAGAGGTTGTGGCTTTCTCTTCGCCTCTCCTCTCTAACTGCTCATGCTTGTTGGGGGCGATTGCAGTGTAATTTACTCCACTGAGTTACAGCCTGATCGGCGCAGTCAAGGCCAGAGTATACTTTATAACTCACCCCCACATTCTCATCTTCCTCCTCCTCCTACTCGCCTCCCTTTCGTTGCACCTCCTGTTTGTTTTGGCCCGGTTATGGCGTGCTGTCAGTAAATTGTATCAATGATAAAACAGGTGATTTATCTGCTTGTGGTGCATCTGCGCTAACCCCTCAATAAGCCATCACAGCATTCCAACCATACAGCCTGGATGCGGGTTATTTACAGGGGAATCGACATCGGCCTCCTAATAGAGCATAGGTGCCAAATCTGGCCCTCGGTGTAATTAAATTTGGCCCTCGAGATCATATCACATGTGTATAAGAGCTGATCTACCAAAGTGCATACTGCCCTACAAAGCCAAAGAGCAGTAAATGCAAAAACACCAAACTGAGAAAAACAGCTTTTTGTGTTTTTCTTACATCAAGTAAAAACATCAAATTATATTCAACAACAAAGGGTATGATTACAAAGGCCAAAGTGAGTTTTTTTTTTTACATTTTTGCCAAATTTGGTAGTTGTATAGGCTATACTGCGGTTTGCCTTTGCATTACTGTTTATTCTTACGGGGGCATACAATAACATATTGCAGTAAGTGTGGCAGGTAACCATAATCACTCAGTTTTTATATTAATTCAGGAGGCACTCACAACATTTTCAGTAAATACATGCTGCTTGATGCCTCACCAGTGGCACAAGACCATATTTTATAAACATTTATGTAAAAATGGAGCTAAATCAATTGAGTATCAAACAATATTGTATTGATGCGCAACAAAACCTGAACTTTGACACCTTTGAACATGGCATCTTTTATTTGTATAATTTGTAAAATATGAGTTAATTATCAAGAATGTTACCATTATGTCATATAATATGATATAATACAATATAATATAATATAATCTGTCTACCCCCGATTTTGGATTTTGTTGAGTCAGGTGGCTTTTCATACCACCTTGCCATTATAGTCATATTTACACAACAGTTTTTAGATTCATACATTTTAATTATATCACAACAGATTTTATGGGAATCATTATTTAACGTATTGCTTTCACCAAACAGCTACTAAACATTTAATGTTAAAATCATGTCTTACTATCCACTTGTCAGCCACTATCATCAAAAGTTGTTGAACAACGCATTATAGTAAAACCAAGGCAGACTGCAGTAAGGGCAAGTAAAACCAAGGCAGACTGCAGTAAGGAGTAAGGGCACATACTGCACTCTGCCTTGGTTTTACTCTACTTTTCTATACAAACTGCAGACAAAAAAATGTAAATGTTTATAAGAAATTTTTACAGATTGTAGAGCTGAGACACTTCTGATTTGTGCAACCCCACCTACTGCTCTTTGGCTTTGTAGGGCAGCATACACCTCTATTACTAAGTCTCTGATGCTTTGTTAGTGCATTGACCTCTCGGATGGGATCACCAATGACGCCTCCTTTTCTGTTGACAGTCATTAGCATCCATGCTACCAGTCAGCTTGGACAAACACCCTTCCCTAAACATGACCAAACGAAAGACGGAAAACAGGAGCTTTCAAGAGAGAGTGGAGGCAGACTGGCTCGCTACTTCATTCCAGTTTTTAATTTTGGCCCACTATGAATTTGTGTTTGACACCCCTGCAATAGAGCCTCAAGCCAGTGGGGTGGACTATGGAAACCAGGTTTGCAGGGTGTGTGATTCACTCCAACCTGCATGCACTCCTTCTCTAATGTGGAGTAAGTTATATTGCACACAGGTCACACTTACATACAGGTGACTAAGAGTGATGGCCTTAAAGGCTTCTGCTATGCTTATTTTGTATACGTATACCTAATACAAAAATAGGCCACATCTCTTATGTTTTCACTGATATCTTTTTTCCCTCTATCTATGGAAAATATGGAACATTTGTGTTATACTTTTTGCTCTTGATGCTCAGAAGGATGCCTTGGCTGTCCAGGAGATGGCCCTGATTTCCCCCTCAGTAACCTATTTAGGAAGGTGGGGCTGCCTGTCTCTATTTGTCTGTTCTGTTGTTTATCACAGAGACGCTGATTGAAGCTGGGTGGCCATCGCCCAGACCAGCACCCGCAGCACCCTTACCCGTGCCTCACCGCATTACGCTTTTTAAATTTTCCCTGCGAGATGCACTCCACCGCTCCCCTCGAAGCCATCGCGCCCAATTGCACAGGCCTTTCATCACCCTAAATACGGCTAATGGCTCTGAAGGAAGAGCGACTCAACTCGGTGCGCGAGCAATAACCTCGACTTTGTGTCGGAAAATCTTTGATGCTCTCTGTCTTTTGCAAATATATTTACAAATACCTCAGTGGAAGGCCAGTGGCAGTTTAATATTTAATAACGCTGCATCCAGCTCGGCACTAAGCTGCGTGCTTGATCAATGGCATGGCTGGATGGCCCTGCTTCAATGTCAATTGTGTCGGATATAGCTGTAACCCGCTCCCACCCTCCTTGCCCTCTCTTGTGCAGATATGTTGGAATTGTATATTTCATTTAGGGCCAGTGCTGCTCTACTGTGCAAGTAATTTGTGTTCACCATAAAGCTGTGTTGTTATCTTTCTCTTTTTCAGTTTGTGTGTGTGTGAGAGAGAGAGAGGAAGAAAGAGACCAGGGTTTGTGTTTTGTGAATGTGTATGTATGAAAGAGAGAGAAAGTAACCCCGTATGTGTGTGAGTGTGTGTGTGTGTGTGAGAGAGAGAGAGAGCAAGAGAAGATTCCAGTGTGTGTGTGTATGTGTGTGCATGTGCGTGTGCATGTGATGAGAGAAAGCATAGAAGTGCCGGTAATTGTTTATGTGTCTTAATTTCTTATTATTATCTGCACTGTGTTCCTCTTGATACAGTTCACACAATGCCCAGGTGTTTGTTTGCATCAGCAGGACTCCATCCTCAACTAAAATCTTCAGATGCTTTTGCCACTTCATGACCTCCCTGGAAGTGGTAAAAGCATTGGGGGAGTTGGGCTGGGGGGAGGCAATAATTAGTCCGCCATTACACAGCATCTTGGTGATCTTAAATCACTGACTCCCAGCATGTCGCATGTTGCGCTGTCTTATGTTAACTGGGAAAATGAGGTGAGCGTCGAACTAATTGAACATGGATGATTCCAGTGTGACACACACACACACACACGCACACATGGGGAATAAGTTTGCAGCCTCTCCCATGGTCGTTTAGAGCTATTCAGCAGGGAGGTTCGAGGCAAACATTAATTCACTCTATTAATATTTCAAGCTTCATTTCAGTCAATACCACATGGAATAGGCAACACTGGGCACACCCATCAGGGGTATCTCTAGCCTTCAGGTGCAACCTGGCTTAGCCAAGAAGACCTGATGAAGCTTAATTTCAAAGATGAGCAATTTATTTATTTTTAGACAAAAAGGGCTATATTATATTATATTATATGATATTATATTATATGATATTATATGATATTATATTATATGATATTATATTATATTATATTATATAATATTATACAAGAGTAGGACATATACTACCATCACTCAAATTTGACTGGACTGAAGCAGAGGTGTAGTTTCTCAAATGATAGGGCAGGCAACTGCAAGACACAGGCAACAACTTCTGTGATTGATCTCTGTTTTTGTTTAGATTTTTAGAGTACATTTCAACTTCCAGACAATGTCAGATAAAAACTAAATAGTGACCTAGACTGGTTATGAAGGGCCCCACAAGAATCACCTCTGGACAAAAGCCCTGGTAAAGTCATCTGGCAACACCCCTGCCACACAGACACATAATCACTCATACAAACAAACATACACACACACACTCTCATGCACATATTGCATGCATGTGGACATGCACACAGAGAGGCACCAAAAAAAAAAAAAAACAGGCCACCTCAGAAAATCACAGAGCATGGGATGGTTTTTATGTTATGAAAAAGGGAAAAAAGTTGAGCATGTAAAAATAAAAGTGCAGGGGAAAATACCACCAACCTTCACCTGGGAAAAGAGGCATCTATCTTGATTTTGTGGAGTGACAAGATAATACATTAAGTCTTTGTGGGTTACAGGCCCAAAGTCTGCTGTCAGCTAAACTCCAGGTTGGAGCTGTGGTGCTGAGAATGACACCTATCCTATTAGGACACAGGCTGTCAATCTGAACAAGGCGCAGCAATGTGGAGATGCGGGAGGCAAAGACGGGGACCTGGCAGTGGCAGGCAGTGCTCCATTCAAAGATTTGATCTCACTCTCGGGTGATGTGTCGTGGCATAGCGCACTTCTCACTCACTCACAGGTCACTATAAAGTGTAAGAAAGGTGGCTCTGCCAGTCTTAAGGGAGGGAAAGGCAATTGGGCAAGGCTTGTTTTCCACACTAACCTATCCATGACCCTGCTTAAAAAAAGAATAGTCTTCATTCTGAATCATTTGAAGGACAGACAGACAGACAGATAGATAGATAATTTTGTTTACAGAGAAATTTTGTTTATGCTTGCTTGCCAGATTTCTAACTATTGCTTTACATGTTACATTTGAATCACTTCCCCTTTGGCTAAGCCCCGCCCCCCTGAGTTACTGTTGCTACGTCCGACAAACAAATTAACTTCTGGGCTCTCCACACACGGTGACTTATGGTGTAACAGCTCTTTCTGACAAACTTTTATCAAAATTTCATGAGGCAGCAAATAACGTGAAGGTTATAAACACGACATCCAGGTTAAGCGGAACCAACAAGTCATTCAAATACAGGCCAAATCTTACCGATCTCAAGCAAAAGCGGAACCACCACATAGACTGCTCATCGAGACGGAGGCTGACAATATCAAGGAGCAACACTGTTCATGTACAGCTGGGTATCTCTCTAATCACATTATCATCGTTATTACAAGCAAATGTTACAAGCGACGTTTGCCATTGTGTTTATTAGCAGTGTGTGTTAGTGTACCAACAAGTATCGGTTTGCTAGGTAACGTTAGCAGCATGCACAACACTTCTCTGGATTGGTTTTGGGAAGGGGAAAAAACAGACACCCCCTCCATTCTCTCTGGGAAACACGTATCAGTATTACAAATTCCCCAGGCACAGCGTTTAACCATATTTGTGATCAAACTGTAAGGGTAAAAGACTGCCAAGCCTGAAAATATGGGACGCCTGCGTTAAAATGAATGGAGCACTGTCAAAAACGGTCTGACCTCTGTTGATGCTCGTTCTGGGCTGCGCTGTGATAGGTCACTGAACATTCTAGGGCGGGGCTTAGCCAGAGGTCAATTTGCCTTACCCTCTTGAGAACCAACCCATTGACTTGTGTCCTTTATAATGGACATTTCTCTCACATACATTACTCTTTCAGTTTTTTTAACTACTCTATGATTTCCTACTGTCTCATAAAGAGGACATAATGGGCTTTCTAATGATATGCAGTACGATTGGGTTGGTTGCTGGGAACCTCCCATTTCATTCTTTCCAAAATGGCTGCCATACGAACAAGCACATTTTATGGAAGGATGAAAGGTATGTCAAATATTGTCTATTTATTGTTATTTTTCTTATGATATTGACATATATTTTTGTTTAAGAACATGTCAGGAATTATATTTTTAATTTAGCTTGAACTTACATTATTTAGGATTTTAACATTAGCACTTTTATGAATGTCTAGTATAATGGACGCCGGGACGACATTTAAGAAATATAACTCCACATTGTTGTAGGGAGCAGAACTGAAGCAGAGAGGATTTTATACAGAGAAATTGAGGAAGGCTCAGATTTGGAGCTTTCAGATGATGAGAGAGATGGGGATTATGAACCTGTTCTTCACAAAATTGCGTAAGATGAAGAAGAGGAGGAACAGGATGAAGATGCAGAAGTCTCAGGGACAGAGACAGAAACAGACAGTGACAAACGGGAAAGGCGTTCTCTGTGGACCAGGAAGTGTGTATGTTTGTTTTATTCCTTGATATGTTTAGTACTTAATCCAAATTAATTGGTAAATAAATGCTGGTATGTACACTTGTTAGCAATTCTTGAACAGACACTTAGTAGCCTGCGTCATTTCAAAGTCTTGGTCAGAAGAGTCAAAATGTCTTCTTTTTGACTTCTGTCTTCACAACAGCGTCTCTGTTCTTTATCCTGCTATTATCTTTTATTTAAATGTTATTGGTATATTTCATTATAGATTCACACCTATGCTACTTGACCTACCTGACTATCAACATGATCCAAGACCATGTGCTGACTGGAGTCCATATCAGTACTTTTCACAATACATAGATCACAAAACCTAAAGGAGTGTCTCTAAATACTACTCCTCAAGAAAAGAATATCTTCCGGGTCTTGGTCCACATGGCCTGCCTTGGCTATCCCAGAATTAAAATGTTTTAGGCCAAAACCACAAAAGTTCCCATTATAAGCAACAAAATGTCAAGGGATAGATTCTTCAAGCTTAGAAGCCCCCTATAACTTGTTGATGACCTAGCAGTTACTGACGAAATGAAAAAGACAGACATTCTATACTTGAACGTGTGAAGCAAGGTTGTCTCAGCCTTCCAAGACCGCATCAGGTCTGTATTGATGAACAAATTATACTTTTCACTGGTCGCTGTCCAGTCAGACAGTTAGTTACTGGCAAGCCAAATCCCACTGGCTTGAAGGTCTTTGTCCTTGCTTCGCCAAATGGTCTAATGCTGGATTTTGAAGTCTTCCAGGGGAAGAACACATTCAGGAACCAAACACAGGGCATAGGAGTCGCATCAGTGCTGCATATGGTTGAGACTGTGCCAACAAGCAGCCACTTGTTCTTCGACCGGTACTTCACCACAGTCAAGCTCATGGATATTATGCAAGAAAAGGGCATTCCATCTACAGGGACCATAATGACCAACCGAGTCCCAACGGCAACCACACCCTATAAGTACCGCCCCTCCGCCAACATTTTCGCCTAAGCCAATGGCAGCAGCAGGATGATCCGTTTGACACTGGCGCTCGCATTGTGAGGTGCTCTCTTCGCAGGGTGAGGGTTTTTAAGAGGCAGAGGGAACATCTTTGTTAGTTAATCGAGGCAGATGTCTCCAACATCATCTTACTATTAAGCAGATGTGCTTTGCGCTAAGATATTTTGCCAGAGGACAAGTATTGCAGATGCTGAACATCTGAGCAGAAATATGTCGTATAATTTGCAAGGTGTATTTTGATATATTATGTGCTAGCCCATAACCCACCTAAAGTATTAATTTGCATTTTGAGGGTTAGCAAAGGCCAACTACTGTCAATAATTAGCCTGCTTTCTGCCTCCTGAATAAACCCAACACAGGGGCCTTACACTCACACGTGAAGAATGTATTCAAACAAACACTAACAACGGCCAATCATCAAAAAGATGGGGCGGTAGTTAATGCGTGTCCTCTACCATCTTGTTGTCGATTGGTTGACCGTGTTTTTTTGGGTTAGCTGATCAAAGAGAGATGCCTACGATTTGAGACAAAAATGAAATCGTGCTAAAATTCTTCAGCATCTCATAAAGCACATTTTAGTACGTAGGACGAAGATGATGACACAAGGACTTATGACTGACTTTTCTTTTTATTTGGCTTGATTAGGTTATTTTGATAACCTATGCTTATTTAGGTTATTTTGTGTAGCCTATGCATTGGCACTTTTTGGAAAAGATGCTGTCTATTTAGTTAAGCAGCCGTGTTACTGTAGCCGTTACTGCCTGTTACAGCAATCACTTTTAAAAACAAATACAATTTTGCCATTTAACGTCATTGCCTCATCAAGCGCTGTAAGCTTTGCTTTTTGTTAAACTGCACTCAGTGGTGGTTTTAGGCATGGGCGAACGGGGCAGCCGCCCAGGGCGGCATTACGTTGGCGGCGGCACACAAACTTGGAGGGGAGAAAAAAACCTATGCCGCGAAGCGGTTTTCTATTGTATATGACCTGTGCCGCCCCTGCCTGCTCAGGAGCCGCACAGAAGCTGAGCGAGCCAAAAGGGGATGGGGGCGGCATAGTCTTGACTTAGGGTCGTGAGTGACGGCGTTAGCGGATGGGAAATCTGTTGATCTGTCGATTCAGGTGTAAACACAGCAATGGAGAAAAAGGCCAAAGCTATCAGGTGCCCAATTTTGGAAAAAAATAAAAGATGAGGTAGTCTTGTCCGGGGCGCAATTCAGTGTAGAACTGGCCTACACTATGACTGCAAGACGTGCGCTGCACGAATGCTGTTTGATCATGTGAAAGTTTGAAAGTTAATAAATGGGCGCTTTGCCTTCCTAAGCGGTCGTCTCCGTCCTGACAATCTCCTCCATGGTAGCAGAAAGTCTATGTCTCTTATATACAGTAATTAAACATTAATTAAACACCTGCATCTGATAGTCCGAGGCGGCAGAGGTGTCAAGTAACAGAGTACAAATACTTCGTTACTGTACTTAAGAAAAAATTTCATTATATATACTTTACTTGAGTTTTTCAGCCTACTATTTACTTCTACTCATTACATTTTCACATGGTTCTCTGTACTTTCTGTATTTTTTATCGGTTATCTGTAATTTTGTCTCGTTTTCATCATTCAAAAAATAAACAAGCCTATCCGGATGAATAGAGCTAGGATGAAAGATATGCATTGATGTGTCTGTTAAACACTATTGGCTAAACCATACCCTAGAATTTTGATTGACCAATCACAGCGCAGCCCGCCCAAGAACAAGCTCCCACTGACGTCCAAAACTTTGACAGCAATCCATATTATCGGTAATGGCAGGCTAGTGCTGTAGTTTTATCAAAAAATATGGTAAATGTTGTGCCCTGGAGTATTTGTAACAGAGACGCATTTCCCAGAGAGGTTGGAGGGGTTTGTCCGTTTTTCCCATTCCCAAAACCGAAGTGTAGGCTATTTGGATTAAACTGTGGACATTAGTGTTGCGCGGGTCAACCCATAACCCGCGGATATCGGATATTTGGAAGGCTCATTGTTATGATTTCCCTTTCCTCTCAATGCTGGGAAGAGCGGTGCTTTGCGTTCCTGCATCCAGCATTTCGAGCGAGCGCGCGTTCAGTTCAGCAGGTGCCATGCTGGAAGCGCGAGACTATAAGCGCTGGAAAGCTTACATCTGCTCCGCACAGGCCGTGTGAGCAATTCTACTGTTCAGGAAGAGCTAGTGGTGGACATGGAAGGCGGCTTCTCAACCCTGACACTTCACCAGATGCGCCATGTGTCAAGCCTCATCTTCCTCTCCATCAGAGCGGCAGTGAAGGCGGAGGGACGCACACTTGGGTACCTCATCACGCTAGACAGGCATCTGTGGCTCAACCTGGTGAGTCTTGTAGACACAAACAAGAAGCGCCTCCTCGACGCCCCCCTCAGCGCTGATGGCCTGCTCAGACAAGCGATTGAGCAGCAGCATATTCGCTTGGAGAAGACAAAATCTGCCTCCGAAGCTCTTCAGTCTTTGCTGCCGAAGCATGCACCTCCTCCAGTGGCGTCCTCTACTCCGCGTATGCGGACCCGCTCCTCCCGTTGCTGAGCTAGCGACGCAAAGGGACGTGTCAAAGTCTGCACGTCAGCCAGCCGCCCACCACTCTCATAGACAGCCATAGCAGAGTTCTCGCTTATGTGCCTGTGCGTCTCAATCTACGCACTCCGCTATCAAGGAGCGTTGCCAACAGCAGCGCTCCTGAAGATCTCCAGTGTGTACAGCAGACGCCCTCTCCGTGCGGTTCCAGCCAGCCGATGACTCTGCTTCCCTGTGCTCCGACTCGACGCTACGTGTCAGTGCTCCCACGCCTCTCACACGGAAGACTTCTGAAAACAGCGCTATGGGAATGAACAGGTAACAACTCAGTCAGTTATTCTAAACGAACTCGTCTTCGAGATGAACATGTTCTAACGCTTTTGTAGTCAATAAAATGTTAACACATATGTATGTTAACCATACATATTTGACCATTTAGTTTTTGACATTTTAGGGGAAGCTGAGCTTCCCTTGCAGTCTTAGAGAAATCGCCTCTGGTGTCAAGGTAGTAGTGCAAATGAGTCCAGTAGTGCAACAGTGCAAGGTTAAAAGTCTAGTGACCAGCAACAAATAACAAATATAAGCATAGCAATTTCACAGTTCTAGTGTAAATATATGGACAATAAGATAAAAATGAGAATAGCCTAATAATATACAAATTACAGCATCAGTGCAAGGATAAGTCATATAAGGGTTCATGCATCAGTCAAGTGTGAAGGTCAAGTATTAAAGGCCCACTATGCAACATGTTTCATTTAATTAATCCGTTTCATACTGTTTAGGATGCTAAAATTAGTCATTACACGGCGAACGAACGGTGTAGAATGCGCCACCGTGGCCAATAGCGGTAGATACAGCACTTGCAATGTTCAGCAGCGCGGACCGCCTCCAATAGAATGCAGTGCAATACAATGCAATACAGCGGGCTTTAGAGGGAGCTCGTGAGAGAGAAAAACAGAATGTTGCTTAGTGCCGGTT
>JAGFZM010005575.1:0-38656 GCA_017657215.1 Limnothrissa miodon | reverse complement strand
TGCTATGTAGCTTGATTGTTATCCTCGTTTTGTAAGTCGCTTTGGATGAAAGCGTCTGCTAAATGCATAAATGTAAATGTAAATGTAAGTATGAGGAGGGGTAGTGCATATGGGCCAATGTAGCCAGTAAGGTCCGTAAGGTCCCTCTTCTTAGTGCTTCCTCCCCAGCATGCCACAGCATAGAAAAGGAGGCTGGCAACAACAGACTGGTAAAACATCCAGAGAAGCTTGCTGCAGACGTTGAAGGACTGGAGCCTCCTCAGGAAGTACAACCTGCTCTGCCCCTTGTAGAGTGCTTCTGTGTTGACTGACCAGTCCAGTTTATCGTCTAGATGTATTCCCAGGTACTTGTATGTTTTCACCATCTCCACATTAACCCCCTCTATGGTGACTGGCAGCAGGGCAGGCTTGGACCTCCTGAAGTCCACCACCATCTCCTTGGTCTTGGCAGTGTTGAGTTGTAGGTGGTTGAGTCTACACCATTGCACAAAGTCCTCCACCAGGCTCCTTTATTCCTCCCCTGTCCATTCCTGATACAACCCACAATTGCAGTATCGTCTGAAAACTTCTGCATGTGGCATGACTCCGTGGTGTAGCAGTCAGATGTGTACAGGGCGAACAGGACTGGAGAGAGCACTGTTCCCTGTGGAGCTCCGGTGCTGCTGATGACAGTGTCAGAGAGGCAATATATATATATACTTTAAATCTCCCGTGCCTTCACCTCGCGCAATTTTTCTTCACATGAAAACATTTTGCCAAGGTTAATCCGCCATCACAATACATATGGCATGGAACAATGCAAAGGGAATAAGAGTGTGAACTCTTATTGGTTTATTACATGATATAACCCAAACACACCCATGACTAATTCACCCATTTAGGACAACCCATTTGAACTATGCGCCAGGCACAATGTTCACTTTTCAAGTAGGTGAAATACCATTTTCAGCTGGGACCGCCCCCAAAGACAAATGCGCCATAGACTTCTGACAATGTGCTAGTGGTCATGAAAATGGAGCCCTAAAGCCTTCATCCTTTTGTCTGATGCCTTATTTCTTGCTATCAGCTGAGCATGATGTGTGCTGAGGAACAAGGGTGAATTCCAAGAAGTAGCCTGATGCCATTGTTTTGTTAACAGAATCAGAACTTTAGGCCCTTCTATTAACAGGTTTAGCCTGCCACTGCCTTCAGCTTTACTCACCAAGGTTTGACACTTAACCACCTTTTTGAAAAACACCCCAGGAAAATATCGGGCAAGGCACACTCAGCTCTGACAATCACATGAAAGAACCTATTTTTGTTTGTATGGTTTGTATATAAACTATTTTAAGACAAAGCTTGCATTTCGCCTTGCTTTAGCAGTTGAGATCTTTTTCCAGCTTCAAATTGTGATTTTGATCGCCATCCATCAGAAAACGTACATTTGCCCATTGTCTAGTTACTAGTAACGAATTAATTCCGCACAATGATATGTTTGACCTTACGTACATGGCGCTAACATTCCAACAAAGTCACTGAGAGCGTAAAGTAGTTCAGTACTGGTGATTTCTCTCACAACGTCTAACTACAGACTTTATTCTTTTTTTTAACCACAACAAAAAAAATACCAGACGACTAGAGTATATTTATTAGATGCAACTTCATGAATGAAATCATCTTGAATACTATTCTGAACTTGGTGGTGAATGGGATTTTGCATGCCAGCAAGGCAGTGTCCTTTCTCTACTTCACTGAAGGTGAACCAGACGATTTGTGGGAACATTGTAATTGCTCCTCTCGACCACTCCAGATAGCAAAACCTTTTGGGGTTTTCCGTGTTCTTCTGGCATATACCTGGCTTGATTATGGCATTGGCTAAAGAGTGGCACGCCGAAGTAATGCCAAACATCATAAAAAAAACCTATGGCTGAATTATGACTTCTGATTCTTTACCCAAAGAAGACAACTGCTCATTGACAGAGGTCCGGCATGTTCCTGGATACCCAAAAATTTGACCGTTAGATTTGAAGAACGAAGGCGCCAGAACTCAACGAAATTTATTTCACTAAAGCTTACCAGCATGCTCGAAGTGATTGTCTTGTGTGGGTAAATACCGTATACATAAAATAATTTGTTTATTTTCGGTTAGTCATGTATATTAAATATAACGTTTGCCAATTTAGTGTTCGCTAAATACCGGTACTAGCCTTTACGTTTATTTTACATTGACGGATATTGAGATTAGCCATAATGTTAGCTGCTATGATCACGGTTGTTTCTGTATTCAATTCAACTTGTTTCAATATTACGTGTTAAATTAAACTATGCTGCTTGCTAACGTACAATATGGATTAATAGATGTGGGCTGTATTGTGAGAAACTCTAAGTTTGTAATGACTGGTTAAACCATAGACTGGTTATTATATACAGTCCATGGGTTAAACCACATCAAGGCATAGCCATAATGGGGACAATGAGTTCATTAGTAGTTTATATATCCCTTTTTCTCCAGGTTTGGTCGTCCTTATTAAACTTCTTATTTTTTGCTCTCTCTTTACATGTTCTTCTGCCCCTCGGTTTTGTCCAATGCCCTCTCCTCAACAAGGCAAACGTTGCCCTCCAGCAGTTAGCTAGCACCAGCTGTTGCTGCTCCTAGTCTCGGTGAGTACACGACTTTCAACGTTTCAGTTACTTTGCGCTTGACACTTGGGGTGCACGGTGCATCGGTACGCGACAAATGCAACTGGTCATATTGTTTTCGTATAGGAGTTTTCTCTGCATGCTGTGTAAACAAGACATGAACTTGGCTATTCACTTACTGTATACTGAATTTGGTTTACTTTTTTGTTTTTTGCTTATTATGGTGTGACTAACTTGCTGATGTGTTTGTAAAAGTGTAATGTTAGTGTAAAGTGTAATGTTTAACAAAAAAATCTACATTCTACAGAAGGACCATTGTGAGTATCTCCAGCGGCATCACTAGAAAAGCCCTTCAGTGCATTGTGAACACAGCTGAGTGGATCATTGGCGCACCATTCCACTCTCTGAAAGACTTATACACTACCCGCCTCACCTGGAAAGCAATCACAAGTGAGTGATGCCAGTCACCCTGCACACAAGCTGTTCAAACTCCTGCTCCCTGGAAGGAGGTACCGGAGTCTCAACACCCATACCACCGGACTTTATCCACTGAGCTGTTAGGCTGTTGAACTCTTCTCCTCTCCAGCCCCCGGGAAAACACTCTGGATTCAAAATCCTCTGACTCATAGAAAAGAAAGACTACCTCTGAACTATGCAAATTTGCACACATCAGCTGTTACGTTATCTACCACTGCCGCTATTCTTTATTCTCTTCAAGGTACTGTCAAAACACCCTATAGACACATTTCAATGCTCCATTTTGGCTCTTAACTTTTTTTTGATTGTTTGTTGTACTTGTTGTAGTGACTTTTGGGTTGTATAGAAAAAAAATTCTGAACCTAAGATGAATACAGGTGAAATAGGATATAACCTAATCTGGCATAGTTATGGCCTGTGTTCGGGATAATTCTGGCTTTTCTATGGTAATCTCATGGCCTAGTTGTGGCATTAATTTGGTCCAGTTAGGGTGTTTTGGCTCTTGTACGGCTAGGCTTCGGCATACTGTCAGCATTTGCTGGCATTCTTTTGGCAGATTTCTGGCATGATTTTGGCAAAACTGTTTGGGCCGGTCTTGGCCCTGCATTAACAAGTTAAAAGTTTTCGATACCCAACCCTAGTTTCTACATGGTATGGAAAGTATGAAATTTAATTTTAGTATTTTCCAGGTCTGGAAAGGTATGGAAAAAGGAAATTAGGTTATGGAGAAATATTTATGTTTCCAGACCTTTGCACAATGTTGTACAATGCAACTCTATTTTCAGAATATAGACAAACAGAATTTGTTGAATTCCGCCAAGAAAATGCTGCAATGCTTACGGATGGAGAGAAACGGTGTCCTGCTTTCTGACGTAGACAGCGCGAGTCAGATACAGTCGAGAACATGTTGTTATCGATTCCCTTAACGATTCCCTCAGTCTGCCCTGCATGACGTCGGACATTATTAAGACGTCTAGGACTCCTGGTCTTGTGTGCTAGAGCAGAGGTCTTCCACCGGGGGTCCGCGACCCCTAGGGGGTCCGCGAAAATATTTCGTCTGAAGCATTTTTTTCCTCTTCCAAAAAATAAAAATTGTCATAGTTAACATAATGTTTAAAAGAAAATTGCTTCATATTCGTTTTTAAATAACACATTGTAGGCTACCCATGAATCACGCATGTGATCATGTGATCCCTGCGTAACATTTTGTAACCTATGCCAAAACACATTACATTTCATGTACAAATACAGGTCACCACTTCAGCCTGAGCCTGATGTGACATTGCCTCGCAAATTCCATAAGTCCTAGAATAGAGAAGCTCTTTTCCACTCACCAGGTTCAGTGCTCTCACTAGGACCTGGTAGCTGATCAATTATCTTTAATTCTTTGTCCCACTATAATAAAAAATGTGACCCTTGTGATCTTTTTTTATTTGAGTTGGATCATCGCGAATAAAGAACACTTCCCCCCGTGCGTTTTAGTTAAATAGCTTCGTATTCAGCAAACTCGTTCTTTTCATTCCGGGAGATCAGTCGGGACTGATGGACCCTGAACTTCGCGGGGTATTTGTTCTGTGTGATGTTTTGCTTTGTTTTTTTTTTTATGAGAGTCTGCGGTCTTTGCGCTTCAAGGCGTTCTGTGCGAATTCATTCATCCAACGTTCCATCACAATAAAACGATAACAATAATCTCATGTGTTTGTGTTTCCTTCTGAAAGATGAAGTTATATTTACACAAGAGGAAGAGGCTTTCTGTCTGTATCAGTTTGCGCTAATGAAGCTTTGCCTGAATTTAGCTGAATATATCCAGCTAGTTAACCCTTGTGACATTCATTCTGTTATAGGGCGAATTTATGCAACTATGTAACGAGTTGTTACCCCCCTGTTAATAATATGTGTGCGTTCATGTGTGTGCATGCGTGCATGTAGACACTCATGACTGACGGTCCAAATGACAGCAGGATTTGAGGTGGGCCAGATGTGTATGGAGTAAGATAGCTGTCAAAACGTTTCCTTTCTCAACAAGTAATGCCTGTGAATGGGGCGATGACGTATTTTGACAGTTGAGTAACGTGTGCGAAGTCGTATCCATAATATTGAGAGGCGTATTGAAATTTTGACTTCGTACTTGTAATTTTTGAATTCGTATTTTTTATGCATGACTGAACTCATTTGAGAACTCACAAATATTTTATGCACAACTAAATACGCACATGTATCAAATACATGGACACAAATATTTTGACAGCAATCTTACTCCATAGGTGGGGGTCCGTGCTCAGTCTCTCTGACAGCCAAGGGGTCCTTGAGCTGAAAAAGGTTGAAGACCCCTGTTCTACACTAACCCCGCCCACAGTACAACCCCTAACCCTAACTGTGGGAATCCATTCTTGTGACTCGAGTTTTCTTGTTCCTTTTTGTGTCTATCTTCATCAGTGTTCTTGAACAAGGCACTTAACTCTAAGTTGAATCATTCCTTTGAATAGACTGTCTCTAAATTGGTTGACAACAAAATTGACTTCAAACTTTGTGGTTACAATGACTACAATTTTGGATCTTTTAATACATTGTGTACACCTGCTCCCTTCAAAGTGTCCAAAGTGAAATCAATTTCTATTGGTTCATACTGTCCGTGGTAGTCTCTGAAAATGGTTTGTGTTTTGACAGTTTTCCCGTAAACTGTTTAGGTAAGCGGGGGGTTAATGGGAAAGCCCCGCCTCCACTAGGGTGCTTCACCCTGTGGCAAATGTCTGTTACCTACTGGTGGGGAGGCTTCATGCTCGCTATGGTAGTGGAAAATTAGTTTGAGGAAAACTTTTTTTTTTCTTTCAGCCTGGTCAACAGGTTTGATTTGGCCTTTGCTAAATGGTCTGGCTTGTAATTAGAAGATTGGAGGTTAGATCCTCACTCTTCCTTATATGCTCAAAGTCTTCTCAAGTCAGACACTGATTTTTTTTTATCTTTTCTGTCTGACCTGATGTTAAACTCAGTAGCCTTTTCTTTGACTGTTCTTTGGAGGTTGTGTGTCTTCTCTGAATTAACATACTTACATACTTACTATAACTTGCACTTTCCTTTTTACTTAACAGTACCTTATTGTTTAAATTGTTTTTGTATTGTGCATCTGCACTTTATTGTTGTCAACGTCTACGCATGGGACAAGTGTGAAACGTAATTTCGATTCCTTTGTATGTCAAGTACATGTGAAGAAATTGACAAATAAAACTGACTTGACTTGACTTGAATACTTCTACTATCATACTTCTACATCTACTATCAAGCTAGCTTCCAGTAGCATAATTCTACTGTCTCCTCTTCTCAATATTACTTGCATGTCACCATGCAGACGTAATTCCTCGGAATTACTATTTCTAGTTTTTTTTTTATTTTTATTATTATTATTATTATTATTATTATAATTATTATTATTATTAGGATAATCTAGTTACCCAACTCATCTTCACCCTTCTAATACACATAGGCTAATGTTCATAGCTGAAACACTAAATTAACTAAATTTAGTGTTAAAATTAACACTAAATTAAATTAACACAATTGATTCCCTCACACTCGCAGACACTAGAGGTCGCAGCGGACCACACTTCGAGAGGTACTGGTTTAGGCAATAAATTACGTTCAATGTTTACAAGTGTCCTTGTAACACTGAACCCCAATTGCTCCTGGTGGCAGGCTGGAGCCTTGCATGGTAATCCCCTCCACTGGTGTGTGATTGGGTGAATGTCATTGCAGGCGGTGCGTGGACACGTAGCGGCCTCTGGCTCTCCTGACTCTGCGCATCACTGTGGGATAGCTAGAAACGTAATTTCGATTCCTCTGTATGTCCAGTAGAGAAATTGACAGTACATGGTAACTGTACTTACCATGTACTTACCAATGATACTTAATAACTAAATATTTTTTATCCTTTTTTAGGCTGTGCAGTTATTTAGGCTACTAAATCAGATTGTTATTGTAAACTATAGGCAAAAAGGATAACTTGCTGAAATTATTGCTGGGGTCTACTTAGACTACCCAAAAGGCAGGCTTTACAGACAGGACTTTATTTTCTATTGACCTGGTAGGCAGTCTGCTATTGTGCCGTGCTCTTTAATTAATGTTACGGTAGGCTACATGTAGGCTATGATTTTTTATTATTGCATCAATTTCATTAAAGTAACACGCTACCGTACTTCAGTATTGAAATATGTTCTTCCCCTACCTTAGACGAGTTGATACATACCTGTTTTGTCTCTGTGCGTGCACGCAATTTTTTTTTAGCATTTAGCTTAACCCAGTTCTTTCAATGTACACCAAACAGCCTTGAAGACTCGAATAGTAATTTAAGATCGTTGTGGTGACGCAGTAATATTCTCGTCTCATTCTGTCTTTTTTGCATAATGGCATTTTTTCCCATAGATTACTTTTACTTTTAGTTTACTTTAAGTACTTTTGAAATACATACTTTTACCCTTTTACTTGAGTAAAAATGAAAGTGGATACTTCAACTTCTAAAAAAGTCTTTTTAAACTCTAGAATCTGTACTTTTTTGTTTAGTAAGGAATGTCAGTACTTTTGACACCTCTGGCGGCGTATTGCGTTATAGGTCGGAATTTATGGTAGATTAAAACACACAGACAAAAAGTTACACATAAAACATTGTTAATTTCTAGTTTAGTTTCATTAATTTTATCATTAACTTCCAACCTGGTTGAAAGTTTGTGATTTTGAAAAAATAAGTTCAAGGCCCTGGAAAGTTTTTGAAAATGGGCATAAAAAGGCACTGTCCTTGAATATTTGGTTTGGCAGTTTTGCAGCCATTTTACATGTGACATTATTTTGCCACCACCAGTTGTGTGGTGTAGCCTACTTTCTACCACAGCCTAATGTCCATTAAGAGATCAAGATAAAAGTTAGGCTAAACTGAGTGCAAAAACAAGTGACATTAAATAATGCATGCTCAATACTGAAGACCTTTAGTCTTCTTCAGATAAAAGTGAACTATCTATAAGAATGCAGGAGCCATGTACTTTTTTCAAAATTTTTGGAGGTAATCCCCCCGTTTCATATATATAGAATTAGCCAGGCTAATTCAGCAGTAGCAGTAGGTAATGCCGCCATGTGTGGTCCTTGATTTAACAAAATTGGTCCTGGAAAGTCCTTGAAAAGTGCTTGAATTTGATGTTAACCAAGGTGTGGGAACCTGCAGAGGTGTGAATCATCGATCGTCTACCGTATAGGGTGGAGGACCTTCAGAGCTGTGTTCTTATGGCCAAGTTTGGAGGAGGACGGCCCTGCCTGCAGATCGGCTGCTGTCCTGTGATCTCAATGTGATGTTGGTCAACCACTAGCCTACTTGATGTCACTCCTGCGTCCCGACTTCAAGGAAACAGCCATGATCTCAAAAACATCTGAGCTTGTAATATACATGAACCCTGAATCCTATTTACAGTAGCCTATCGGTTAATGTAGCCTACTAATGACAATGGCAGTCAAACAGCATTTTTCGTTTCGTTTTTTTTCTTCTTCTTTTTTGCCTTTCTCCATCTTTTCTCTTGAATACAATTTCACTACGTTGTACATAGTAACTCAATGTATGTGACAAATAACTCTTTGAACTCACATCACATAAATGGCCAATTATAGTCACTTCAAAGAGAGACAATGAATTAATTCATATCATTGAATTGCCTAATGCACAATGGGATGTTACACAAGCAACCCTAAAAAAGTGTGTGTGTGTGTGTGTGTGTGTGTGTGTGTGTGTGTGTAAGGGGGCGGGGGGGCACAAAAGTGATGAGGGTATTGTGTTGGGGTCCAAACCACAAGAGTTAGTAAAAAAGATCAGAATGCCAGAGTGTAAAAGTTCTCTCCAAGAACCTCTTTACCTCATCAGGTGTCATGGTCTCATTCTCTCTCACTCTCACCCATTCTTTAGTAGCTGCTGCCCATCTGGTATTCTGACCTTGAATCTCCAGTAAAGGCGTGTCTGTCAGTCAGAAACCCACAGAAACTGTTCTAATGTCAAACGAACTCTGCAGTACATCTCATCTCAGACCAAGGCCATTCTGTCACACTCCACACACAAGATGTGTGTTTTAAAAAAAAAAATCTATAACAGCTTTGTGTTTTTTGCCATGAACTAGGATGGAAATAGCATTGTGGCACAGATGAGTAACTGTGTCCCTGTGATATAATTTAACACAGCTTCTAGTTGCAGCATCGATTTAGTAAATGCACGCACTGAAACTGCAGAATTGACTGGGCCAAATGAGTGGTTTAATAAATCACCGCAAAGCAAAGTCCTGACATGGATAAACCGCTGCTGTCACGATAAAGACTTGGCGTAAAGAGCATTACCATCCCATTTGCGATGTCGCTTCTGATCAGGCACATCGGCAATACGGATGGGTCTAACGCCCAGATCAAAGAAATGCAATGGCACAAAATGGATTCTGGGTAATCTCTATGCATGAGTGTAATTACTTTACTCTCTGACATCCATTCTGTGTGTTGGTGCTCATGATCTCTAGGTTTCCAATTTTTTTTCTAAATACAAGCAGAATCATGGGCTCACTCTTCTGGTGTTCTTGAGGAGGGAAAGATGTAGTTATTTGGATCAGACTGAATGAATGGATCAAGCACTCGGGTAGAACGGCAGCAGATGGGTGAAAGGTTTCCCATATTTGTGAGTGGTGTCATTACCTGCGTTTCTATTCAGGCTGATACCTAGTGGGATAGAATTTCCTGATCCTTTTTGCTGCTAACCCTTTTTATGAAGCATTAATATTCATTGCCTTCTTTTGGACTCTAAATATATTTTCTGTGGTGTACGTGAATTTCCATAAATTTTTGTTCAAGCACTTATTTGTGCCCTGTGTGCTGTTTTATTATTATTTACACTAGGTAATCCTGATTAATGATGGTTCATTCCTAACTCAATTTTGTGAAATTACTTAAACATCAAGGTTACTCAGAAACATAGATCAAACTAACTGTAGGCATCAAACATGAATCAACTAAATGAAAAAGGCTAAAAATTCAAAGGTTGTTCCCAAACAGACAGCAGAATAGGGCAATTAAAACAAACAGAAAACCTTACGCTGAGCTTATGGCAAGCATTGTTCAGATCAGAACAACTAACCGGGATGGGACTGCATTCAATCAGACCTGGCATTAATCATGTATTGTGTGATAGTTCTGTTCTCCAGTGTGTACACACAGTGCTCGATCATCTAAGCCTGAGGGATCAACCTCTTATTTTGTTCAATTGCTGACAGACGCTGCAATCAGTCATAGCAGCCAACAAAAGCACAGGGACCTAGAGAGAGCAATAGCAATGCCACAAATTGTGTTCCCAAAAAAACACCTGTCCGAGCGACTGAAGAAAGTTTCTTTGGACTTTCTCACCTTGCAGGGCTTTGCCAAGAGTTTTTTTTTTCTCAGGAATTTCTACTCAAAGTTTTGTTGCAGTGTGACATATTTTTCTCTCCGTTAGTTATGTATGAATATGAATGTGGAAATGCTATCTACCGTCTGCAAAAGTCAATAAAAAGCAGAGAATTCAGGTCAATTTGGCAAGTTTCGTAAAGGGTCTGTTTACAATTATGGTGGATCTGTGTATTGCAGGCTATCATGTCTTCATCCACTTCCTCTGAAATCTAATATTTCCACTTACTGTTTCTTACAGATCTGACACTAACAGACTAATCGAAATATTCACCCAACACCTTGCAATGCTGACATGTTACAGCAGTGAATCATAGCAAAGCACATTATCACAGGTCAAAAAATGAGGCGCTTTATCCTCACAATATTTTATGTGGTTGTATAGGGTCTTTTTAAGGTCGCCATAGATTGCTGTCTGAAGTTACATACCATCTTAAGACACAAAGGAGAGGAACTTGATATACCAAATACCAAAATTTACATGGTAGTGCACCTTTTATTAGGCTTTACAATAAATAATGACTTTAAACTGGCAATAACAGTTTGTGCACTTATGTGGCTGAATGCTCAAAATCATGGTACACTACTGTAGATGCTAGTTCTACATAATTCAGTTTATTCATTCAAGTCATGAATTTAACAAATGTAACATACTTACAGTTTTACATTTAGGCTATAATTGAGCAGTACCATAAGCTAGTGACCATAATGAGGAGCTTTCACTGGATATAGTCTTATAGGCAACAATTGTCCAAAAGGCTTACATGGCATCTCTATCAAACTGAGTGTATGACATCTCATACACATGTACTGCTAGTGCATATTCCCAACCCAATATCTACGGTGGTCGGGAAGGGCCACAACACAATATCAATAAAAAAAAGTGACAACACAAATGCAAATCCCTACAACACAAATACAAAAACCATAGACTGTATATAAAAACCCACAACACAACAGTATTGCAAAAGCCCACAGCATAACATGAATAAAAAAGCCCACAACAAAAATGCAAATCCATACAAATACAAAACCCCACAACACAACACGATTGCAAAAGCCCACAGCACAAAACAAGTTTAAGGCAGTAAATCCAGCAGACTATTAGGATGCAACTTCGCAGAGCCAGCTATGCACATGATTACCATGGCAACTAAATGTCCATAACAAGAGCCTGTTTCTCTGCCGTTTCCTCACCAGTTTCCGTTGAGGGATAACGTTTTGTTGTGGTCAGTTGTATTCTTGTTGTTCCATGGGCTTTTGTAATCGTGTTGTGTTGTGGGTTTTTCTATTTGTGTTGTAGGGATTTGCATTTGTGTTATCTGCTTTTTTGTGTTGCCCTTCTCCAAATATCAAATGATGGCATCACTGTAACATGGAAATAGGTGGGCAACATACTTATGAATTTATTATCTGTTTTGCACATCTGGGAAATAGGCATAGCAGATGCACGGTCCCCCCTTTGGTCTAACGGATCCATGTGCAAGGCAGCAGACCTGGTGAGGAAGAGGGGTTCACTAGTACTTTAGGTGAGCTTGTGAGAAGTGAGGCGATATGGGTGGGTCTGAGTGAAGACAAGAGAGGAGTGCTGAAGCCCGAGAGAACATCCCACAAGTGACAGTTACTAATCCTACGTTGAGAGTCAGAGAACCTGTTTCATCTTTAGACACGGGATTACAGAGGTAGGGAGAATGACAGAAAGTTAAAGGGAGAAGGAGGGATAAATAGAGGGAGCGAGGTCGGGAGAGAAAGAGTTGGAGTTAACCTTCACTTCAGTTACGCATAAAATACGCAGAAACTTTTCTCCCGAGTCTACAGCAGTGGTATGTTTCGTGCTCGGCATTCATTTGGAGGTTTAGACTTAGACGTCAAAATGGCTGCTCTGATCTGTGATGATAGCAGCATGACTGCTTCAACAGAGCGGATAAGGGTAAAAGAAAAAAAATACTGTAAAAATAATTTATCTTCCTTGCTCTTTGTGTGTGTGTGTGTATGTGTGCGTGAGTGATTTACAGGGTCCTCCACCAATGTGCCATCTCTTAGTGCATGGCAGCCTATCGTTAGCCTCAAAAGCAGTATGAAATGATTACATACAAGTATGCATCATTGAATGAATGTATACACCGTTTGTGAAACCTTACACAAAAACATCTGTCTGCTCAACAGTATTCAGAGTTCAAGGAGACAGGTAGCAATGTACAGAGACAGAAAAAGAGAGCAAAAGAGGACTGAGGCTGGTAGGCATCAGTGGGAAATGCACTCCACAAATCCCTCAGTTTAGGACCGCATCAACTCAGGGCCCCTCCAGAGAGCCTCCCATTCCAATTATGAAGAAATATGAATGACAGAATATGAATCACTTTTTTTGTTCCTATTGCTTCTTCTCACCCTCTTTCATCCCTCCCTCTCTTTTTCTCTTTTCTCATGTCTACCTCCAACCCCTCCCCACCTTCCCCTCCTCCTCCACCTCCCTTCAAAATCTTCATTTCAATTAATCTCTTGTAAAAATTGTGTCAACGCAGCCCCCCAAGAGTAGATCCAATTTTCTGTCTGAATAGGCATTACAGTTTTTACGCATGAAAACTATTGACACATGCTAAAATCAAAGGAACAAAACTTGAAGTTTTTGTTACTATACCTTAAACAAAGTGTAACCATACTTTAAATTAAAGTGCTGCGTTGCACTTTAGTTGCAATTCTGCAACACAGTTACTCATTTTTGCAACCCACTTACTCCTGCACACTACACACTATTTCATACATAAGACACTTTGTATATACCATAAACCCACTTGTGCACAGCTGTGCTTTTTTGTGTTTACTTTAGTGTATAGTTTGTTTTATTTTTGTTTATTTTTGGCTTAACTGAATTTACTACCCTGTAAAATACACTACTGTAATATAATGATTTTGATTTCAGAATTTATTTTTTGGTGAAAACATGCCCTCTGGGGAATTGAATAAAAACAGTAAAAATGAAAGACTGCAATGTTTTATATAAAGTAGACTAGTGTGTTGTTGCTGTTATGAGAGTGTATTGATATGATGCAAGTGGGTCATCATTTTGTCATCAAAGTAAGGTTTTGGTAAAGGATTGTTAGGTTTTGATAGAGTTTGTATTTGACATTGAAGTGAATGGTTTATTTCCCTGTTTTTCCTTATTTCCTTGTGTGTAGAGTTTTGGCACCATGAGCCAAGTTTTGCTAAATGTGTTCAAGTGTAACAGTTTGCATTTTGTTTCACCTTATTAAATGTATAATTACACAAAGATGTTTTTTATTTTGACACACCTATCTCATAGCATCTTCTTTTTCTCTTTCTTATTTTCTGGGTGTCTGTGGAGCTTCCTGTCCCCCTCCTTCTACCCCTCTCTAATATTTCCTTTTTTCAAATTCATATTTCCCTGCCCCCTTCACCTCTTCCCTGTTTCTGTGACTCTGGGGAAGAGGTATGCTTTCTTTCAATTAAATTTTTCCTAATCTAATATCTGTCTCCTTTCTATGCCGTCATCCACCACTTT
The DNA here is from genome assembly GCA_017657215.1 of Limnothrissa miodon. Classification (NCBI taxonomy): domain Eukaryota; kingdom Metazoa; phylum Chordata; class Actinopteri; order Clupeiformes; family Clupeidae; genus Limnothrissa; species Limnothrissa miodon. The sequence goes on along the minus strand of JAGFZM010005575.1, from coordinate 24,594 downwards.
TGTAAGTATGATTTTGTATATTATTTAATTTTGTACCCTTTCCTTACTGTATTCTGCCATTTTCATGTATTTTTATTTGTTAGCGTCACATGTGTAACATAAGCCTGTGGCAGCCCAGTTAGCCTAATGTTACACTAATTAGCGATTACTGGCTAACGCTAACGACTAGCGGTTGCAATTTAGCCTTTTTGTTTTGCCTTCATAGGAGTTGGGGAAGCACAGAAAAACACCCACTACCATGCTGTTTTATTGTGTTCACAGGTGTCATTTTCGTTTGTTTTCTTAATTTCTAGTTTTAAAAATATGTAACTTGCTGTTATGCTAGGTCTCGCTAGCATACATGCTAGCTAAGTTAGCTAGGCTAACTTGGGAATGTGAGGCTAGGTTTTGAGGGAATTGCTTCCTAGTCTGTAATAAACGAATTATTTTAGTTTTATTCTATTTAATATTCAATTACTAATATATAAATAGTAATTTTTACCTGGGCCCTGTTTCTGTGACTCTGGGGAAGCACAGAACACCACCCACTTCTATGCCGTTTTATTGTGTTCACAGTAAACGTCTTGAGGAATCAGCGGTGTGTCAGCGTTTATTTATGACATTCTACGTAGCCAATCACAACGCAGAGGTTTCCACTGGTTACACAAGCAACGGACAAAAACTGTAAATAAGCAAGAACACTTGTGCCACTGTCACCACCCCAAAACGTGCTTAACAAATGAAATACATTTGCCCAAATAACATAGGTGTATGCGAAAAAATTACTTGCCTCTTGTCGTGGTGGTTCAGATGGAGACAGGTAAAGCTCAGGCAGCTCTAGCATGGGTATTTTAGAGTAGAACATCAAAGCTATGACGCAAGCAAGAGGCGCCAAAAGGCTTAAGTAGACCTATCCTATTATATTTGTGTGTGTGTGTTTGTGTCTGTTAATGTGTATGTGTGTAGGAGACAGAAATGATAGAGCATACAAGGCGTGTTGAAAAAAAGACACACCCTTCTTATGACCTCAGCACCATCATGCTATTTGAGACTCCTTGAATGAGCGTTACAATGATTGCGTGTGAAGAAGCAACAGCACATCACTCTCCTGTATCCCCTTCAGTGATGTGTACCACTGTTTTAAGGGGAGAATTAATGTTTATTCACACACATCAAAACAAACAAAAAAACATACAATTTCACTGAAAGAGAGAGAAATTATTTATGGGAATATCATCAGAGGCAGGCAGAGAAGAGTGAATGGAGGTTGGGTACAGGGAAGAGTGGGTGATCTGTAAAACAGTTGCGGACCAAAGCAGCTCTATGGAACATTGTCCCATAAGATGACATACCTGATCTGCTCTTGTCTCTGAACATTACACGTAGTCAGTGTACAGTATAATGTAGTGTCTTCTTATCCTTCCTCCTTACTCTTCACCTCCTCACCCTCTCCCTTCATCACCTCCTTATCTTCCTCTAAATTCACCTCCTAGTCTTTGTCCTCCTCTTCCAACTGCTGCTTCAAGTCCTTGTACTCTTTGTCGCCCTCCTCTAATCCTCACTTTTCTCAGTCTTTCCCCCATTGTTCTTCACATTGAAAGCTTACCCGTGGCAGTTTTTTTCTGAATGCTTAAACACTAACAATGATTCTTGTAGCACAATTTCTAAAATTATTACAGTTATTCTCAAATGCTAAAACACATTTCACAAATGTTTCCTCCATGTTCCCCAATGTCTAAAAACACCACCCTTTTTTTAAGCTACATAAACACAACCACACCTTCTCACTTCAAAACTCAAACTTTCACACCAAAAGAGCAGCTCGAAGCTTTCTAAAATGTAAACACTATACACATCAATACACACTACAGCAAGACAATTGAAAACTCAATGCTAAATTTGTGAGAAGGTTCTTTGTTTCATAACTGCCAATGCATGTTTTTAGAAAACAGTAACGGATCTTCTTAGATCTCTGCAGAGAATTAGGCATTTAGATTTTTGAGTTTCGTATGAAGAGTATAAATCTACAGAAAATTCTACATGTACACTATTGTAACACAACTACACGTAAATGCAAAAACAGAATATATTGCACAACAGTACTCTTGAAAACACGATCAAGTTTTTTTATTTACTTTATTCACACCACAATCACTGTGCGGCATCATGTTGCTGAGCTGCATCGGGATACATCACCTCATTTACATCGCAGGCTATGATACTGTAATGGTGGCCAAGGTGAACCTACGCAGGTTTGGATGGACTCATATTCCCGCTTCAGCCATTGTCGTGCCAGGGACAATGACTATTGCTCGCATCTTGTCCATAATGATGGTGCAAGGTTGTCTTGCTCCCCCTCCTGGACCTTCTCCTCTCCCTTGTAGGCCTCCTCCTCTTCCTCATTGGCCTGCTCCTCTTCCTCCTCTGATTTGAACTCCTCTTCCTCGTTGGCCTGCTCCTCTTCTTCCATGGCCAGCTCTTCTCCCTCCTCTGACTCGAATTCCTCTTCCCGTCCCTGACTCTGCCTTCATCCATTGTGTTTGTTTGGAATCTTCAGCAAACTGAACTTACTTTTGTGCACTCTAAACTTGCTTTTACATGTGGTCACAGCATTAGTAACAAGTGTCTTCAATTTTGAGTCGTGTGTAATGAATGACGCCAGGTGTGTTCATTGTGTTCAAATATTGCTGACTGTGGCAAGCATTTTGCATCACACGAGCTTTCATTTGAGAATATGAGCAGAGTTCTTTTGCAACACGTGTTTTAGCAAGGAAAATTTTTTTTTGATTTATGAGAACGGAGGATTGTGTTTTGTGAATTGTGTCTTCATGTGAAATGTGTCTATGATATTGGAATATGATGGCTAGATTTAGTAAATGTGTTTAGACCACTGGTCATTTGGGTTAGAGGATTGGCCTTTGTGTTTTAGCATTTGAGAAAAACTGTAATAATTTGCAAATTGTGTGTAAAGTAGTGAGTTGTGTTTACAGTTCCACAAAAATAGTGCTGTGGAATAGATTGTATTTATACATTTGCAAATTGTGTGTTATAAAAGTGCAAACTGTGTGCAAAGCAGTGTTTGTGCTTTTAATTTTGCAAACTCAGTGAGTAGTTTGCAAAGTACAAGAATCATTGTTAGTGTGTAAGCATTCTGAAAAAAACTGTATATATATAAAAAAAAACTGTATATATATATATATATATATATAGCAATGTTTTTATATATACGTATATGAAATTTCATTTTACATGTGAGTAATTGCACGGTGTTACTAAAGGCCTTTATTTCATTAGCTACCTCCTTGTTCTCTCATGAATTCTTCATTAACTTCATCTAGGTGATTCGTGAACCAGAGGTGAAAAGAGATTTTGTTTCCTTTCTCTTTCTTTTTTAATTTCAAAGCCAGATGAAATGACTTCCATCACCTTGAATATTCGCTGTTCTCAGTCTTATGACATTGTCGCATGGAGTTGTTTTTTTTTCTTTTTCGTTCCTTTCTTTTTTTTTGGTGGGAACAAAAGTAAGCTGTTCATTTTGAATTCATCACGTGTGTGCAACTGCACAAGTATACCCACCGAAGCCGACATACGCATCCCAGAGGCCTATCTGTCTGAACATCAATGACATCATCACTTATGAATGCAAAAGACTGTGTGAGAAAGGAATATTGAGGAAGGAACTGAAAAAAAGAAACTTTTGCAGATTTTCCCATTGAAACTCTATGGTATTAGACAGTGTGTGCTATGCTTGCTAAACTCGTCCTGGATGTGGTCAACTTTGCATACCCTCCAACAGTCTATTTTCTCTCCCTTTACCCTGACCAATATCCTGCACAGCTAAACTGTAATTATTTTTTTTTATAAAATAGACACATAAAAAGCCTTCTGAAAGTTGTTGGCACATCTTGAAATGGTAAATATTCTCAAATAAGTGAGGGTGAGAAGCGGTTTACACAAAATCAATGCTAACAAGCAAAGGAATGTGTGTGTGCCAATCAGTGGCAAATGGGGATGCCATTGGTCTGAAAGTTGACAGTATTAGGCTACGTTTACACATACCTGGATATTTTGATAAACAAATATTTTCTTCCCTCCGTTTTCTAAAATGATTCCATGCACACACCATCTTTTTCAAAAAAGTTTCCGTTTACATTAAGCTGCATAAATCTGTCGAGAGCTGTCATGCCTACGCAAAGCCTATGGGCCACAGCGTAGGAAGGAGAAAGCCATACAAGCCAATCATAAGCCTCACGCCATTCATCCGGGACAACCACCTCATTTTCAAAGCTCTCCCACCAGACAGCAGTCCGCGTGTAGACTGCCTAAAACTGCGTTTTATCTGTTTTTCGCAGTTTCCACGCAAGCGTGAATACGGAGTTTTCCAAAATCTCCACTTTTGCTGGAGTGTTTACAAAGAAAAATAAAATTACAAGTATTTGTACCTGTAAAAAGATTTTGTAAGTTGTGAGAGAGTTTTGAAGCTATATAAAAAAATCGGTGGCTTGTGAACTTGAAGATAAAAAGCAGAACACAATTAGTGTGTTTTCACACCACAATCCTTTCCCTCTATTTCACTTTACGTCCAGGATATGGTCTGATTAAGTAATGTTGGTACTTCTTAAAGCAACACTAAAGAGTTTTTAAGACCTTAAAATAATTTTTTCAAAATCGTTTTGATGGTCCATCAACCCAGAACAGTATGAACTTTACCTTCTGCATCTGCTCTGGGGCCTTCTATCGGCTGTAATAGCACTAAACAAGTTCGCCCTGTCGGGTCGAGGTCCTGTAGTCCAAGTAAAAACTACAGTCGATTGGCTTTGCGACCAGCCATAGGTTGGAGTATAGCCAGAGTTGAGCCTACTCGACAGATATATAACGGTGTATGTGTTTGAATTGCAATCATGGCGGAGCTACCAAAGAAAAGAAGGAGATCTGAAGAAGCCAAAAAACTAAAACGGGATCATGATCGAGAAAGAGCTCGAACCAGAGTGAATATTGGTCCGGCTTTCATTTGTTGGCGAGAGCTGAAGGAGGCTACACATTGCAAAACGCATGGTGACCTAGCTTTCTTGCAACTGGACTTGTAAGTAATAATGGTATATCCGACAGTATTCATCATTGATTGTTTTATCTATCGATTAGCCTGTGATGGCTACAAACAGTGGATGAATTTTATATAGTCTTTGTTTATATGTGAGGCGGATATTTGATTGTGAAACTAGTGGATTTAGAAATGAAATTAAAATTGAGTACACATCCATGTTACGGTTGTAAGTGTAATGTTACGCATGCAGTCTTTCGTCCAGCTAACGTTACCAAACACGGCAAGAAACACACCAAGTAAGCCAACACGTTCACAGCCACCACAGCTGCCGGTGTCCAGTGTCACACAGGAGTCTAATGGGTTTTGAAACTACGGTTTTGCAGTCTGTTTAGCAAATCTTCATAATTTTTTTCCCCGTTGTGGTTTAGGGGGGATTATCACTCGAGACAATGCAGGCAACTAAATGCTAAAATGTTCAACGGGTTTTCTTGAGCATCCTAGTGTAAACATATCTTGCTATTACACTAGACCCTTTGGCAAAATCTAAAATGCACAGCAAGCAATGTCATGTGTGTGTGTGTGTGTGTATATATATATATTTATTTTAATTTTTTTTTTCTGTTTCAAAAGTCCAAATATATCATACTTTTACAACATACATACCTTGTTTGTAGACATGATTTCTAAAGCCGATGCTGATAAACAAATTGTGGTGAATGTACGTAGCAGTAATTCCAGTTTTAACCTGTAGATGGTGCGATTTTGAAACTCTTTGAAACTCTAGGCCAACCAAGCACTAGCGATAGTAAGCGCTAGTAAGTTATAGCACCGCAATTTTTTTTGCCGCCGGTCGATTGCCTTAGTATTTGTTATGTCCAATTTCTGTGGTTTGGCAGTCAGTAATGTTAACTGTATATTGTAATACCTATTGTTAGCATGCAAGATCATGTTGTCTTAAACGGTAATGTTTAGCCTACAGATTGTCGCCATTTGCTTGGTCTCAAGGCAAGTTCAGAGGGAGAAATATCTCGTTTTCTGTTTTCTCATGCCCCTGAAAGCACAAAGTCACACCATATTTGTGATACTGTGGATTTTAGTAAAAGATTGTAATGTTTATATTTTGTGTATGGGAGGACTACTTCTGGTTTATCGTGTTGAGCGATTTGTTTTATCAATGTATTCTGGCATTACAGTTTTTCTCAAATGCTAAAACACAAAAGCCAATCCTCTAACCCAAATGACCAGTGGTCTAAACACATTTACTAAATCTAGCCATCATATTCAATTCAATTTTACTTATATAGCGCATTTTTACAAAAGGCATGTCACAAAGCGCTTAACACAAGAGGCCCAATGAGCAACAGGGGCAAGGAAAAACTCCCTAGCAGCGTTTTTTGATTTTACTTGTTATGGTAAAGGAAGAAGCCTTGGGCAGTTCCGCCGGCTCAAGGGGCTAGCCCAACTGCCTAGAGCAGGTTTTCAGTCTCTCAGATGGTGAGTAGTCCACTATTATTCCATTAGAAGAAAATTTTGGTATAAATAAAGTAATATAGGAGTCCCATTAGAATTCCAGGATATAGTCCTGTCCAGTCAAGCCAGGGGCCAGTTGGAGGCTGTATCAATCATGTCAGGGTCATCTGTGAGGCTGAAGGCAGCCCGCCCAGGAAGCCAGAGATGCAGGATCAGGCAGTGGAAGGCAGGGGTGACCCTCAGCAGGGAGGCAGTGGCATGGACCGTGGAGTGGGTTCAAAGTTCAAAGAGTTTATTTGTCACATACATTGAGTTACTATGTAAAACATGTAGTGAAATTGTATTCAAGAGAAAAGATGGAGAAAGGCAAAGAAAAGAAGAAGGAAAAAAAACTAAATATATATAGTTTAGGATAATACTGTTGTCATCTGCCATTGCCATTAGTAGGCTACATTAATCGATAGGCTACTGTAAATAGGATTCAGGGACCATGTATATTACAAACTCAGAGATCGTGGCTGTTTCCTTGAAGTCGGGACGCAGGAATGACATCAAGTAGGCTAGGGGTAGACCAACATCATATTTGAGATCACAGGACAGCAGCCGATCTGCAGGCAGGGTCATCCTCCTCCAAACTTGTCCAAACGCAGCCCTGCAGGTCCAGCAGGTCAAAACCAAGCTCCTCCAAACTCACGGAGACTGACGAGAAACTTAACAAAAAGTAACAATAACTATTAAAAGACATGGTAGGCTACAGCATAGTGTTAGAAATGAAAAAAGAAACGTAAAAAAAACTGAAAGGGTGAAAAAAGTTGTGGAGCTAAGGTTAACGGCAGCCATCGTACTTCGTACATCGTACAGCGCCATCACCATAGCAGGGTTGAGGACCATTCAGGAGTGTCGCCGGATCACGTTGGAAGAAGGTCCCAGGAGGCAAGAGGTGCAGGCTCAGGCAGTAGAAGGCAGTGATGATTCACGGCAGGGTGGTAATGGCATGGAAAATCAGAGAGGAGATGAGTTAGAACAGTCTCCATCAAATTTCAGAGAATTTGAGTTAAATTGCATGTGCAACCATGTACAGATGTTGGCTAAGTGATGAGAGAGAAATAAGTGGAGAGAAAAGAGAGAGGAGGAGAAAGACAGAGTGAAAATTGTACGGCTTAACAGATGGGAGGATTGTGGCGGCATTAAACTATAGCAGCATAACTAAGGTATGATGTATAACAAGCCAACACCACCAAAGGAAATGGTCAGTGGCCACCAACCCCTGGAGGCGTGGCTTACCATACACCATCCCTAACTAAAGGGCTCAGTAAATGGTTTTGAGTCTAGACTTAAAGGTGTTGAGAGTGTCCGCTTGACAAATGTTAGAGGGAGGGAGAGCTTGTTCCACAGGACAGGAGCACAATGGCAGAATGCTCCTCCTCCCATTGTGGATTTTGATATTCTAGGAATTACTAGGAGACCAGCATTCTGTGACCTTAGGGGTCTAGAAGGGTGGTAGGGAACAAGTAAGTCTTTAATATATGCTGGAGCAAGGCCATTAAGGGCTTTGTATGTCAGGAGAAGTATTTTAAAATCAATTCGGCTTTTAACAGGAAGCCAATGTAAGGAAGCAAGGATAGGTGTGATATGTTCATATTTTTTTGTCCTAGTGAGTGCTCGTGCTGCAGCATTTTGTATTAGCTGAAGGTTTTTGATGCAGCTAGTACCACATCCAGAGAACAGACCATTACAATAGTCAAGTCTGGAGGTAACAAATGCATGTATTCGTTTTTCTGCATCCTCAAAAGAAAGGAATTTTCTAACCTTAGCAATGTTGCGTAAATGAAAGAATGAGGTTTTGGAGATATGCTTTACCCGACCAATATTTGGGGAGGACAAAATAGTACCAAAAATAGGAATTGTTTGATGGGTGAAAGCATATTTCGCATATTTATTTCTGAACTCAACAAAATAACTTTAGTTGGCACCTTTTTCTTTCATTGTGCCACTGACTGCCAGCATTCTGTGTTACCTATGCTATAATTTCATTGGCTGAAAGGATCTGCCGGTGTTCTGAGATTACGTTGTCCTCACATGGTAAACACAGCAAATGTAGCAAGTAGAAAAGCACAGGCAGGTGCGTTTTGTCATCATTGCTATTACATTGGTATTGAAAATAATTTTGGCAGATTTTCTTCCTTGTTGTTAGCCTACAGTGCCACGCAAATAGAAAAAAGATCTAGTGTTTTAGCACCCAGAGAGTAGGTGTACAGCCCTTCCTACTGTGTGGTGTTGCAGCTTAGGCTACATGATAAACCAAACCTGAGAGATGATTGGTATGTTGCCATGACGGCGTTTTACTGCTGCGAGTTCAAGGCTGTATGATGATGTATTTCCGCTGGGTTCAGAGAGTTGAAAGAGTAAAGAAGATGGTGTGAGTCATCAAACTCTGCGCAGTTTATTGTGTCTTTCCTATACATAACATTGTGACGAGGATGGAGCTTTCATTTCCTCCACCACCGCAGTTTCTCGCACTGCCCGGTGAGCCCCCGGTGCCATGGCTTAGATTGCTAGAGTCATTCGAAACATACCTCGCAGCTCTCGGACTGGAGGGAGCTAACGACGCACGACGGAAAGCACTTCTTGTCCACTGTTTGGGCACCGAGGGACAGCGCATTTTAGGACTTTGGGTCAAGCCAAAAAGTACAAGGATGCCACGAAGCTGCTTGAGACACACTTCGTTGCCCCACAGACTGTAATTTTATGCAGGATTGTTTTCAGACAGCGCAGGCAAAACGTGAGTGAGTCAATTCAGCATTACGTAGCAGACCTACGTGGCTTAGACTCTCTGTGCAAATTCGGGGCCATGGAAGAGGAAGTGATAAGAGATCAGCTCACAGAACATGCAACACACCCTAAAATACGAGAGAAGTTAGTTATGTCGCCAGATGACCTTACACTAAGCCAGGCTGTAACTCTAGCCGTGCAAATCGAAGCAGCCACTGGGCTTGCCACAAAACTGTCCTCCCGCGCTTCCCCGCAGCTCACCTTAACTTATGCCTGTGTCCACATCATCAGTTGTGGACACAGGCATACACTATAGAGGGCGCACACGTGACCAATCGCGCCGCAGCTGTGGTGATTGCGGTTCCTCCTCGCACTCAACCAAGGCCCCAGCCTGCCCAGCCAGAGGGCAGATGTGCCAGCAGTGTGGGAAGCCTAACCACTTTGCCAGGGTCTGCCGCTCCGCACCAGCCATGGCCGAACCGCGGGCCGGCTCCCGACTCGGGAAGACCACCACTACAGGCCCAACTCCCATTCATTCAGTCAGCTCCGCCAGTGTACCATTCAAGATGTGCACAGTAGAATTGGATGGGGTCTGCGTGCCGTTGTTGCTGGATACTGGAGCAGCCGTCTTCCTTCTCAACTGGGCCACAGTAAAACATTTCCTGCCTCACATATCACTACAGATGCCATCTGCAGTGTTACATGGATATGGTAATACCAGGATCACTGTAGTGGGCTCCATGACCTGTGGAGTGCGCCATGGAAACAAATGCGTCCCTGCTTTCACCTTCCACGTGGCACAACATGGGGCCAACCTCATGGGGCTTGATCTTATAACCAGCCTGGGCTTCACATTCCTGGACAGCAGTGGAGCAGCCGTCCTTCAGGTCAGCTCACCATGGGAGCATCAGTGGCCTCAGCTCTTTTCTGGACTGGGCTGCATCTCTGCCTTCACACACCAACCACTTCTACACACGGACATGCACCCTGTCATTCAGCCTCTTCGCCGCATTCCTCTGGTGCTGCGCGATGATGTCACAGCCGAGCTCACAAAGTTGTTGGAGGCAGGTATAATTGAACCAGTTGATGCCTCAACATGGATTTCAAACCTGGTGATTGCAAAAAAGAAATCAGGGGGTTTACGAGTGTGCGTGGACTTAAGGGCTGTAAACAAGCCTGTGGTTCCCGATAATTACCCGCTACCCACTGCGGAAGAACTGACCTCTCAGTTTTATGGCTCCAAGGTGTTCTCTAAACTAGACCTCCGCCAAGGCTATTTACAGGTTCCCCTGCACCCTGATAGCCGTAACCTCACCGCATTTGTCTCACACGCGGGTGTATTTCGCTACATCAGGGTACCTTTTGGGCTTTGCCCCCCCTAGTTGCTTTCAAAAAATAATGTCCACTGTCTTTGCTGGGATCCCCGGAGTGGTTATTTTTCTGGACGATATAGTGGTACATGGACCAATGCCTGCCATCCATGACCACCGTCTAACTCAAGTACTGGGCACCCTGGCCTCCCATAACCTCACACTTAATGGGGAGAAATGTGTTTTTTCTGCATCAGAGGTGGAGTTTGAGGGGTTCTGCCTGACTACGGAAGGGCTTAGCCCTTTCCACTCTAATGTGGCCATCCAGCGGCTGCCCATGCCGTCCAGCCCCGCCCACCTTGCCTCTTTCCTGGGCATGACAGCGTATTACCTGCGCATCCACCGCTGGTATGAGAGACTTCACCAGTATAATTTTGCACTGCAGTACACACCAGGCAGAGAAAATGTGGTGGCAGACCTTCTGTCACGCTCTACAGACCTCCCTGTTGCACACTCCTCAGCTGCGGGCCACGATTCAGACACCACGGACTTCGACCTCATACAGCTCCTCCACTCCCCTTTAGAGACAACAGTGTCATTGCAGGAGCTCCAGCGGGCCTCTGAACATGACCCAGTCCTGGCACAGCTTGGCTCCTTCATCCACTTAGGGTGGCCTCCAGCCTCCAGGCTTTCGGACAAGCTGACCCCTTTCCACCGTTTTCAGGATGAACTCTTCTGCTGGAATGACCACTGTGTAAAAGTGTCTGATTAATGACGGTTTATCTTCCTGTTATTTTCCTCATGACCTCTCATTTTCGCGGAACTGGGGACGCATGAAAAAACATCACTTCCGGTCCTTACAGTGCAGGGGGTCTCTTGGTGCAGTTGGGCCTTACAGTGCAGCTGCAGCTGGATGCCTCTAAAAATTGTTGTATTTTTGGTGCTATATTTTACCATGCTACTACAAAGAACAATTGGTTAATGAATGTTACAATGTTACATATTACATACAAAATTTCTTCACAGTAGGCTACAAGACATACTAGCTCCAAACAACAAAATCCAACTACAGCAATAACCAAGCTGATTTTATAGGTACCTATTTTCATCAGTTTTTCATGTAATTAGGCAACCAACATCTATAAGTGCTATCCTTCCCAATTAGCAAGATAGGAAATATATCTGTTATTGAAGATGGGAACATTGAAGATGGCAAGAATATCATACAGTTATCTGAACTACTGTAACTACTACAAAGGATTTCTAAACATTGTGACTCACACACTTATTCCTAAAACATTGGTTAACTATGATACATCATTTTCAAACTAAGCAATATCAGGATTACTTTAGATCTACAACAATGACCAAAAAAATTAAACACATAGGCAATGCACACACAAGCGGCTAATCTAAAGAGCAGCTAATCTAAACGGATCAACCCCACTCAAACACTCCCATAACCCGCTAGAACACTTGCTCTGCTACTCGGCTCCAATTAAAAGTTCTCTGGACTAGGCGTTGCGTTTGAGTGGTTCTCTGATATTCTTCTCCCCTGTGTTCGCATCTTTTTTATGTCTGTGCTTTCCTCTTTCACCAATATTGAGAAATACCATTTGTATTGGAGTGGGCTAACTAGCGGTGCTAGTAGTAGTATATAGCTTCGTATGCAAAAAAAGAGCTCCTAACCAATCAAATAATGACTTTGCAGGGTTCTAATATACGTAGGACTTTTGTCAACGATGCAACCCACCCCGCACAATGTCTGTTCAGCCTCCTGCCCTCTGGAAAGAGATTCAGAAGTCTCCACTCCCGCACTACCAGGCTCACCAACAGCTTCATCCACCAGGCTGGGAAACTGCTGAATTCTCTCCCCTCCTTGCTCCCAGCCAGCAGAACCACCAGACTGGCAGGAGTATAGGAAGACAGATTGGACTCTACTAAATACTGGAACAAAATAGTGGAGTAAAGGGCAAAAATAGGTTCCAAATTGCACACTAATGGATGGCGATTGATGAGGAGGGATGGAGAGCCAATAAAATTATTTGTTATAGTTGGAAGTACTTCTTAGTTATTGCAAACGCTTATTATTTCAAATTTTTAATGCACTGACCGCAACGCGTACAACCTACTGCTTTGACTAATTGCACGACCTACTGGAAGATGGTTGAAACAAGTGTTTCAATCGTCCCGACAGTGCCTGCTCGCAGCAAAAGGCGTTTTTAAACTAAAAAACATTGACATTTCATACTGTAGGATATGTTACACCATCAATTCATCTGTTGTTTAAAAGTGATAAGTGTATATTATGTCGCAAACAAAACATGACATATTAAAAATGTTTACGGACACAATCGTGTCCTCGGTTCTCTGAACTTAAGCCAAAAATGTGAAAGGATTATGCATGTTTCCTATAAAACCAACCCTTGCGCAGCAAGAGCAGTAAGCAAAAAGCGTTGCGCGCCGGCCCCAGGCAGTTCGACAGCCCGTGGCACAGGGTACCGTGAGAAACCCATAGCCCGCGAACGCGACGTCTAGGAGGGTATAAAAAACCCTGCTTACGCGCAGTTTGGTTCCTTTGCCATGCCGCAAGCAATGGTGCTTGAGGCCCGACGCTTCACATTTTCGGCTTCTCAAGTTCAGAGAACTGAGGACACTATAGTGTCCGTAAACGTTCTCTATTCACTTTTCGAAGCCGAAAACGTGAATGGATCACTACAACCAAGTACCCAGGGACCCAAAGGTGGAGAATCCATATTCACGGCCCAAAAGGCGCAGAGAGAACACAGGCCTAGTGACGTCCAGTGCGTAAAAGGTATTGCCAGATATGCAAGAAGCGCTCTGGCAGATATCCTGTATCGGAACGTATAAAAAACCCCCAAGAGGCTGCTACCCCACGGGTAGAATGAGCCCTGACATGTGCAGGCGCGAGGTTAGAGGGTGCGCGCCCGTTGTCGCTCCCGTGTAACCAAGATGGAACGCAGAGATGGCTGCCAAATACACCTTCACGCGCCACTTAAGTGTGTAGAGAGATCTAGTAGAAAAGGCCCTAGCACTCTGAATAGTCTCTACCACAGCTGCGTGCGCTAAGAGGTGTACGCGTTCAGGTGCCAAGCTGTTAGTCGCCCAGCCTCCGGGCGTGGGTGCCAAACGGTCCCCTGCGCCTGGGAGAGCAAGTCGGGCCTCACTGGTAGAGGACATGGTCGCTCGTCCGTCATGGAGATGAGGTCCGCAAACCAGCTCTGTGACGGCCAATAGGGGCGGGTTGGGGAGGGGGGGCACAGGCTGTACACGAGGCACAAGGGCGCCCGTGAGCGGCAACTGCACTGAGCGCATCAACCGCGGAGCCCCAGGGGCGCCGCTCTTGGAGCGCACATCAGCTGTTGAGAGTAGGGCTGAACGAGAGGCCAAACGCGGAGCATGAGGCCTCGACATGTTGCAAGGCGTGTGACGTGCACATGTTGCATCAGCTGTGCGCGTAGGGGACGGCAGGCAGACGGCAACCCAGGCAGAAGCCTGGGCAGGCTGACAGTCGAGTGAACTGAAGTTGATAACCACTCATCCACATCGAGACCACCCATGGTGAGCTCGTGCAACTATCGCAATTCTGTCTGAATAGAAGAGCGCGATCCGGAGGAAGCAATGACATACACTGCGCAATGCTGACGACTAGTGGTGCGGTGGGACCTGGACTGCGGTTCAGCATGGCATCCACTGAGATAGGAGCGTCTAATGAAGCTCGGCTTCTACTGTTTTATCGGGTGCTGCTGTTAAAGAACCCAGAAGGACGCCTGCTTTCACTTCATTTTACACTTTCTTTCCGTAACGTTAAGTCTCACTTTTCATTGCCAAGCCAGAAGTGGTAATTTTTGTGGCTGTTCGCTGTTGTTTCCGTTGGATGAAGGTGATTAGGTGACGTTGATTTCTTGATGGGTGATTTAGGCTAATGCTTTCAAAAGTTGTTGACGTTAATTTGCCTATGGGCTAGGAGAACCTACAACATGTTCTCCTTTGAGAAGAGGGAGAAACTTCTTCAAGGCTCAAAAGACTGCCAGGAGTTCCAGCACATTGATGTGCTTCCTCCTCATGGCCACGCTCCACACCCCTCTGGCGGAGCGGCCGTAGTAGACTGCGCCCCAGCCGGACTTGGACGCGTCGGTGGTTACCACCATACGGTTGGTCACCACCATACGGTTGGTCACCGCACCGACCATGCCGGAGGAGGGTCTGCGCCAATGCATGAGGGCTGACCATATACGCTTGGACACAATGACCCGATGGACGGGATTCGACCTGGAGGACACACCTAGTTCCGCCAAGATAAGCTGTGGCGGGCATAGGTGGAGAAGGCCGAGTGGGACGGCGCCCTCTGCCGCACACAAGAGGCCGGTCAGCCTGGCCGAAACACATGCGCCTAGTCTGAAGTAGCGGTGACATGACCTGATGTCTCCAAGAGGGGGAGAGCGTGCACTTGGGTGCACTTGGGAGCGTGCACTTGGGTGACGCAACACTACGTGAACCTAAGACGAGAGGAGCTGACTGGACTCCGCCAGCAGCATCCAGTCGTCGATATAGTTCAGCAGTCTAATGCCCTGAGCGCGTAGAGGGGCGATCGCCGCCTCCACGCACTTGGTGAAGCACGAGGTGCCAGTGACAGACTGAAAGGCAGAGCCGTGTATTCGTATGCCTTGCCCTCGAAGGTGAAGCGCAGATTGGATCTACTGGCTGGATAGCACCTTTCCTCAAGAGATCACAAAGCTCCTGTCTGAGCACTGGGGCCCTCGCCAAGGGCACCACAGACTGCATGACACCCCTGAAGGGGGGGCGCCACCTGAATTGAAGCTGATAGCCCCTCAGCACCGTTGAGAGAACCCAACGTGAAGTCGAACATGTCTGCCTGAGCAGAGAGGCTCAATCTGGTGGCAGCAAAGACAAACGAAGTGCTACGCTGCCCCCTTGTGGCACAGAGGGGATCGACACCTGTGAATGAGGCCGACTGCGAAGCTGAGGAGCGTCCGCTCGCGATGAAAAACACCTGTCGGACAGCGTAAGCTGACGGCGAGCCAACTTTGTGTGGGGCTGAGGAGCGCCCACGCGTAGATGGCGAGCCGCGCATATCACTTGCGGTGCCTTGGAAGGCAGCCGACCTGGATCACGCTTCAGCAGAGGCACCACTGATGTAGGAGCGTCCATATAGGAGCTCTCCTGTGTGCGCGTCACCAACAGCGCCTGTGTGGGGCACGTCAGTGATGAAACGACTGACCAAGCCGAGAAAGGTGGCGAGAGGGGCTGGAGAGCGCCCTCGAGCAGCCAACGCCTCTGATGCGTCACCTGCCATTTGCCCGGAGGCCTATGGACTGCCTGACGTGTCAGTCTGGACGTGTGCGTCGAGCTTGTGGGGAAACGCGGCGCTGCAAGGGCGCCCCCACCCTTGACGTGACGCGACGTGTGACGCCAGGGCAGCGTAAGGCATGCGCCGAGGGGGCCTGCGTACAGGCGTTCAGCCTCTCACACGATGGTTCGTTGCCATCCTACGACTCAGGGCACCAGGTAGGTTGCCGACGTGAGTGACTTGGAGCAGGATGGATCCAAAGAAGCTTTTAAAAAGCTGTTTGTGTGGGCTTTGAAAAAAGCCGTTGAGTTAGGAATATTTGCAAAAGCAAGACAAAAGCGACTCAGTAAACAACACGTAGCTTGTGGTGATGAAAGAGGTTAAGAGGTCCTGAAGTGTAAGCGCAGTCAAGATATAGACTCTCTGACGTCACACAGGGCTGTCCAAGTACCGCCTGTGCGCGTCAAAGCGCTTACTGCCCTTTTCAAGGGTTGGTTAAAGTAGACTTCAGTAAAATAAGGAGATGATAGGCATCATCCATTCGTACGTTTCGGCTTCGAAACAAAAGAGAACCCATGAGTGCATATTTTTCATGGGATATCTTTAGTTGAGATGTCCCGCCAAAATCAAGTCTTGATTCAAAGCACTAGCACCGCAAACAATGCCTCAAACGTGACGCTTCAATACAATCTGGACATCATTAGCAGACGGCAAAGGACTTCCATATGTTTTTCCACCATATAATTTAGTTCTCCTTATTATCCACATAGAAAATCTCTCTGTTTTATTTCTTGTCACCATAACCATCACATGTAACTACTCGAGTAACCACATGTAAATAAGAAAGACGTGGATGTGTTTGGTCCCATCTAATGTTATCCCTATTAGGACCCTATTGAAAGAACTAGGTTAAGCTAAACGCTTGTAGTATAAAAAAAAATTTAGTATAAAAAAAAATGATAATCTGTATTGAAGCTATATTGGTTGTTTCATATGTCACAAACCTGTTGAACACTCCTAATCAAGTCCACGACAGTGTGGCCATTTGTTTATTGGCAATCAAAGACCTTCCGCTGCCGCCTGTGCAATACACATCATGTCAGCTAAGCACAAGGCAACAATGTTGTATGCAACTAACTAATAAATGTTCTCACCATTGTTCACAGCATCCTGGCCGTCTCTGTCTGCGCAGTTTATGTTTATGGAACACAGCAACGTAATTTTTATTTTCTACATAATGGCGCCGCCAGCAGGGTCCACAATTTTCTGACCATGGCCGTCAGGGATGCACTAACACTAACATTTACATGTATTTGCTGTGTGGATAATTCAGAAAGTAAAGGCCTCTTAGACGGGTAGGCTTAAATGCATTTAAGTAGAGTAACCTGGACTCAGCATTGTTCAGAGTAATTACGTTTAAGTTGCTAGTGTGCGGGTCATGTATAGGCATTGAGTATTGTATTGTGGTGCACCGAGAACGATAGGCAGTGTGTTGTACATGTATCTGCAGAAGCAGTCGGGTTTTCCGTTCTGCATTATAAGAGAACTGCAAAACCTCCCTATGGACGTGCGCATTATTACTAATATATTGTCATATTGTGTCTGCCACTATGCATACCAACATTATTGGTTCCAATCGTATAATATATGTGGCTAACAATATTGACTAGCAAGTTCAGTGCTGCTGAGGAGCACTGGGCGTTGTTAAGAGAGAGAGTGGTTTGGATTGCGTGAGCCATCACCTTTGTGTGTGTGTGTGTTTGTAGCCCTATATGTTGTATGACGTCAAGGATTTTCTGTCAAGTTTGCCATGAAACTCGCTTTGTTTTTATGCAATGTTTTGGATATTTGCTGAAATTGTCATTAAGTTGATTTGACTTTTACTTTGAAGCCTTTTTCTCTGTTTTGATGTTTTTATCTCTGTGCAAACACAGTTGATTGGATGCTCAGATAGGATGCTTTATTGTTCCTTTCATGTAAATGTGTTTTGCTGTTGTCTAAGATTTACTCTCAGAAAAGGATCAAACATTGTTGGTTGAATGATGACCTTAAGATTCAATCTCTGCTTGTCAGTTTGCCAAGTGTGCTCTCTCCAAAGTAACACTTTACAGATTCCATTCATGACGAAAGCCATCAGACTGATGCAGAAGACAACTTAGGAGCCATGCATCCACAACCAGGCCAACAGTAGCGATACAGATGCAACTCCAGCCCAAAAGGGGGACCTCAACAGCAGTGAAGCCAGACAGATAGGTGCACCAGACTGCACCAGCATGATGATGACGGATGATACCAGGCAACTGCACAATCAATGAAAATGTGCAGGTCCTTTCAAGCCATCCCAGAAGGATGAACCAGAAAACACTGCCATAAAGTGATGTGTAGTTTCACTTCAACATGTCCCTACAATGTTGCTTGCTCCAGAACTCTGACAACTCAAGTGTTTTGACACCTGAGGGACTGATTAATGGACTGTTTTTGATGGACTGTTTGCTAACAAAGTAGCTCGCAGCCAGAGCAAAGGAGTGCATGCATGGAGACGAGACAGCTATGTATCAACTTGTCTAAATTAGGGAAAGAACATATTTCAATATTGAAAATCAGTGGCATGCAGAGATTGATTTCATATGAAAGCGTGCTATTTAGATTTGACTGGTACAGCATTTTCTTGAGTTATGTGATTTCCTAAAAAATGTTTTTTATAAGACAGAAAATGAGTGAATAAGAGACTGACTGGCACATCACACACAAGACATTACAATCATCTCTCTCTCTTTTTCTCTCTCTTGCACTCTTCACTTGAAATCAGGTCAGGTAAATCAACCCCCCCACCCCACAAACACACAAACACACACACACACACAAACTCATTTTCACCCATACTCACCCCTCAATACCATCACCCTCAAGTCCATTCTTTGATCAGCCTGCTCTCTAAAATCCCTTTGTTCCAGCCACACCGTTTCAGTGCAGCAGTTCCACTGGCAGAGCAGTGTGGAGAAGGGATACCAAAAAGGGACGATAGGCAATCACATCTTTGATTTATGGAGCGCATGTTAGACCACCAGACATGGATCAAATTCACAGCAACAGAACACTGACTTTTGTTTTGTTTGTGTTTGTATTTATCTACCTACTCATCTTTGTGAGAAGGTTGTTATTTCTTTGATGAGACAAAGATGAAAAAATTTGGGCTGTGACTAAAAACAGGTCAATATCACACAAAATCCATGTGCAGCTCGTTGCTGTAAAAGATTGGCCCATTGATTTATTTCTTTAGTGAGCTATGTTTTTTTATTTCCAAGAAATGAAGTCAAACTGATGTTTTTTGAGACAATGGGTCTATAGGGGGCATTTAGGCTAGACAACATGTTCAGGTGGAGAATGGCTTTTATTAGCAAGCAGAAACAATGAATATGAACAATGAACAACAAAATCAATTCATTTATGTTCAGGTTCTAGCACTGAGACTGATAATTCTTTAGTAAACGTAGGCATTTAGTAAACGTAGGCACTATGACTAGCCAGGCCCATGCAGCATGTTGCCTGTTTTTTGTACCCAGTCAGTGGTAAACCACCCGTATTGTCACAGCCTGCTGCGATGTTGTGACAGCATTGTCCTACCAATAGCATTGCACAGTGCACTGACGCAACAAATCACAGAGACCAATCTCAGTTCCTGTGAACACACTGATGTTGAGTAACAGCCCCAACACTTCACCAGTGTTTAGTTATACGTCATTAATTTGTGAGTGTTTGTTTTTGTTGTTTTTTTTTTTTTTTTTTTTTTAAAAAAAAAAAAAAAAAAAATTCTCACCTTTCTTTTATTTATTTTAACAGTGTCCCTGGTTGAACCTGACTTTCGGTATGACACAGGTAACATGCGCTTTGTACAAAGGTGCTCACATTGCCCAAAGGGCTTGTGCTGAGCACTCTCTATTTCAGGCGCTGGAGGCTACTGGCTTGGCCTATGTTCCCATAGCCTGAGACTGGTAGTCTCCATATGCTCACTAAATGAGTGCATTGCTGCAGGTTATGCCTTCTCCTCCCTCTCTTCTCCTCTCCCTCTCTCTTTTTCCATCTATCTCTTTGAATGTGTCAGCAGCGACTTGTTTGCCACATCCCATTTTAATTGGCTGAGACTCCAGGCAATGTTTCATCATACAATTTGGAGACTGTGGTAACACTCGCCTCACTCTGTGCTAATTGCTGCGCCTGCCGCGGGTGATCAGGCTCACGGCGACGAGCGTCTGTCCTCCCCATTACGTCTCCAACCTCAATCCCCTACCCCACGCTTTTGTGTGATGTAATGCTTTGGGATGTAAGCAAGAGTATTCCTGAAGTCTGAAGGGACCTGCTTTCTCTTACCTCCCCTCCTAGTATTGCAGTTCTTCCTGCTGCTGCTTTCTTGTGTTCCAGCAAAGTGCTTCAGAGAACTGCACTTGTGAAAGTTAAAAAGCAATCAAGGCACGGCAGCACACCACGTCAGTATATCTCTGCTTTTTTATAGCCAAAGCCAAGTCATGGAAATGGATGGCAGTGTTAAAATATTGCTATGTAAATCACCTGAAGTGCTTGAGTGTTGAGAAGGAGATTTAACTTGCTGGTCGAATTGCTAAGTGGACAGTAACCCAATAGCTGCGGAGGTTTGGCAGTGGGGAGGGGTGAGATGTGTCAGGGGTAGTTCCTTCAGACTGAGTTTATCATTCAGACTGATTGATCTACAGTAGCCATTCTGAAAGGGGGGCGGGGGGCAAAAAAAAAAAAAAATTGCCCCGGTTCTTGTTACGTTCTTGGCAACTTGCCGAAAATGTTTCCAGAACACTTCTTACCACTAACAGCTGTAAAGCTCAGCCTGCTCTGCCAGGCAGAGATAGACCATGCTCTCACTCCCATTTTCTTCTAGTCCTGCTTGCTGTTCTCAAACAGTATCCTCAAATTAGTACACTGACACAATACTCAAATTCCTTTGACCTTAAGAATAATCATAGTCTTTCAAAGTCATAGCCTGTTAAAGTCAAATAAGCTTTACTTGTATAACAAGCAATCAGTCTGTCTGTGTATCCATCCATCCATCTATCCGCCCTAGGCAGTTGGGTTAGCAATTTGAGTCATCAGAACTGCCCAAGATTTCTTCCTATACCATAACAACATAAAACAAACAAAAAAAAGATGATGAAATGGAGTTTTTCCTTGCCCCTGTTGCTCATTGGTGCTCTTTGTTGTAAAGCGCTGTGAGACATGTCTTTTGTAAAATGTGCTATACAAATAAAATTGAATTGAAATGAATGCGCTATACAAATAAAATTGAATTGAAATGAATTCTCTGCTGTTTTATAACATATATCATTTGCTTGTGTCAAAACGAACCATTCTTATAGATGTTGAATAGTCATTCCCAATAAAATTAATAGTCTTCATGTCATTGTCATGTCATTGTCATTATACACAAAATTGTTGGATTAGTTATCAAATTCTGCCAAGCAAATTTTATACGAGGACATACTTTACTTTCCTTGCTGCATTGCAAGGGATGATATCCATTGTGATGTAGATGAAACTATGTGTGCAGACAGACAGGAACATCTAGATGTGCCAGACATGATTTACATGTTTAGTTACAATAAACACTGTTAAATTGTTCACATTTATGCACAGCTCTACCAAAAGGGTGTTTCTTATGTTTATTCTAAATAAGTGACTGTAGCCTATATAGCCTATTTAGTAAAAATGGGAAACGTACGTATTCGGGGCCAGATGTACATAGATTTGCGAACATAACGTTATTAGCGCCATGGCCAACCCGCAGAAGGCGCACACTATTTCACCGCAGCATACGTCCGATTTACTAAACCTGAAATGCATCGGGAAATCAGCGCCTATCTCCGCCCCCTGCCGTAAATTGCGAGCGTTTACAAAGCGCAATGGATTTGGCCTCTTCAATAGCTCCTATGCAATTAATAGCTCCTATGACGTTCGGAAAGTTGGCGATATTAATGAAATCCTGATTGATGTGTGGTATTTCGCCATTATTTGTGGAGAAATGTATATAATGACCCGTGCGCTGTAGCAGAGCGTTGAGTTCTTGTGTTATAATCAGGCTTAGTGCAGACTGCAATATTCCCACTGATGATGCTATGTTTGTTTAAAATTATCCTGATGCCAATATCTGTAAAGTAGCGGAGTTTAAGAACTGCTGGAATGGAATGTGAACGTTGATTCGGAGATTCGTTGTCATCTTTGATTTCATCTAGTCACTCCAATATCGCATAGCTGTAACGCTGGCTGTAACGCTTTATGATTTCGTGTTCACTCAACTGAAAAAGTGTGATCCATGTGGCAAAAATTTGTTAAGTTTGTCTCCTTAGCCGATGTCTTAGTCTTGCTTGAATTACTGATGCCATTTGTCCATGAGACATATGCGACGAAACCCGCTTCCTCGTTTACACCTGCTTTTAAAAGGCGGAGAATCTCCACCGCAAAATAGAGGCGCGCTTTGACTGGCAGATTTTGTACATACTGCGGAATACATAATTAGGCGCAGTTTACGCTTCCCCACCCATCTTTTTATGGGAAACTCCCAGTTTCCTCGTGATCCTCCCAGAATGCATATGCATGACATGGAAAAGCGCAATTTGCCATTTTCAGTTAACACGGCAGGCAGTTTGCGCTTTCACCTCAGTGCGACCTGTTTGTACATACCTCGCCATGTTTTTACACGCAATTTGCGAAGCAAATACGCCTGAAGTGGGCGCAACAGCGTTAGTACATCTGGACCTAAGTGTCTTGTACTCAATTCCTCATTTTCAGGTAGTATTCTGACCTTATGACAGAGAATAAACTGTCATAATGAAAATATGACAAAGCCATTTGACTATCTTGTTCATTAAACATGCTCTATGAGATGTTACAGGATTTTAGCGCGATTTTACTTTTCTTTTATTTTACTCAAATTGTAGGCATCTCCCCTTGATTGGCTTGCTTTCTGCCAGTGGCTGTTCTAGGATTTTTCAGAAACAGGGGGCCACATGTTACATTCAGGGCCAAGCACAGGGTATATCGTAGCATGCAAATGATTAATTCAGTACAGTGCAAATACATTAAGAGAATCAACCAGTACAATTTTTCAAACACAAATAAATCATTATGAACCAGTTCTCATTTTTTTATTTATTATTTGCGGTCATCTGGTTTTGCCTACTACATGTTTTCTCTGACCTGGTGAAGATAGGTTGGGGCAAGCAGACTGGTCTTGCAGTTGCTGAGAGTCCTGTAGTACTGGCACCTGCTGGCTTGTGCTGCCCCTCTCCTCATTTTTACCCTCACTTTCCATATCATCAGTTTTTCTTTTGAAAAACTGCTGTATTCCCTGTGTCTGTCCCATTTTTTTCATGCTCGCTTTCAATAGAGTTCAGATGCAAAATCCTCTAAACGCCATTTTCGTCAAAAATGAGATAACAATGTTGAATGAATACTTTCCAAACGTATTATATGTAAATAAAATAGTTTTGTCTCCTAAAACCCTAAATCCCACTTTTTATTCTGTCTAAAATGTCGATTTGTAAGCAGAAACCTCTAAATGCCACTTCTCTTTCGCAGCAAAAACCTCTAAGTTCCTAGCACCAGTCAGAACGCAAAGTCGAATCATGTGACTTCTAGTATTCGCAAGATGGCGCCGAACTGAGGAGCCGGCTTTTAGTAAACACTGTAAACAGTGCAGTGAGTAAAGTGATGGCTAGACTGTAGGAAGTTGCTAGTTTACAGTTGTTGGCAAGTGAAAAGTTGTCCTATGTAACGTTAAGCGCAAGTTATTGCTCAGCATTCAGGCAGGTTTGGTATCATTAAAACCCTCTCAGCGCCATAAGTTATTGTGAGGTAAATTGATGCAGTGCCCGCAGTACAATGCAGGCTGCCGCCAGCTGGCAACTGCTAGGTATCCCGCAGAGATGGGACTAGGGATCATGCCACCGGTTGAGCCGTCAGTGGCCGCACTGACATCACCAGGCTTAACAGGGGTACCACTTAATCCACGCTGCCCTCATTAGGAGTGTGCTAGGGCAGACCGCCTGGCCACACATTCTTTTAATGCTGTGGCACAAGCGGCCCGTATGGGTAATGCTCTGGCCATCACACTTTGGGGGGCACTGAGTCCGGACGACCAGGACGCCAGAGCCCTGGTGGATGCAGCTCTGTCATCCCACTCCCAGCTGACGAGAGATTTGGGAGATGCTATAGGCTCTGGAGGGTGGAGCCGCAGGCAGGTTTGGCTGGCACAGACCTCCCTTCCTGAAGCCATCAGACAGGAGCTGCTGAATCTTCTTGTAGCCCCTGGGCATGTCTTCCACCCATATTCCCAGGGGATAGTGCCAGACCCCTGGGTCATGGCCTCGGTAGCTCATGGCTACCGACTGCAGTTTGACGGTGGCCACCAAACTTTTCAGGGGCCATATTAGCATCAGTACAAGACCCAGTTTTAGTGTCTGTACTTGCCTAAGAGGTTCAAGAGCTACTTCTGAGAGGGGCTTTCAAATGCCACCCAGTGCACAGCTTGCTGGGTTCTACAGCAAGTATTTCATTGTTCCCAAGAAAGATGGTGGACATCGGCCTGTTCTCGACCTCAGACCCTTGAATCATTACCTCAAGGTGCTGCCTTTCAAGATGGTCCACACACGTGTGGTGATTCAGGC